>JAFFST010046124.1:17929-32212 GCA_022414735.1 Noturus placidus | reverse complement strand
CGAACCACCAACCCTACGATTAGTGGATTAGTGGACAACCCGCTCTACCCACTGAGCCACAGCCGCCACACAAGCAGGAGTTTAATTCAAAACAATTAGATTATATGTGTGGATGTATTGGAGAACCGTTATGATAATTTTTTGACAATTTCTACTATATATGGTTCGGAAACCTACAGACTAAAATATATTTCTCTTTTACATGCATCCATGATGACAAGTTAAATTCTACTTACGTCCTAATGTGTAAAAGGGGAAAACTGCATATAAACTTCATACGCAGTGCAGGAGAGTCACTAGTGTGTGATTACATTCTATAATGATTAGGTTTATGTGTGTTTCACTACAGCATGTCAGTATCAGGAATTTGATCAAGGCATGACATTCACTGTGTCAGGAAATCTTACTTAGCTAGAAAGATTTTAGACACCTTTAAGCAGACTAACTTGGTTTTTAACACTGTTTTTGTTAAAATGGCTCCTTATACACTGTGATATTTTTCAGGCAGATAGCCAAAGCGAGTTTAAAAACAAAATAAAATAATTTACAAATAATTCTGGTGAAACTGATGGACTGGGACTCTGTCCAGGGTGTAACCCCGCCTTGTGCCCGATGCCTCCTGGGATAGACTCCAGGTTCCCTGTGGCTTAACGGTTAAGGCTCTGGGTTACTGATGGAGGGGTTCAAGCCAATGTTGGGCCCTTGAGGAAATCCCTTAACTCTCTCTGCTTCAGGGGCACTGTATCATGGCTGACCCTGAGGTCTGAGCCCAACTTCCTAACATGCTGAGATATGCGAAGAAAAGAATTTCACTGTGCTATAGTGCATATGTGACCAATAAAGCCACATTATCATTCAAACTAACTGAAACGAAACTGAAAACCAAAATACAAAATAATAATAATAATAATAATAATTATTATTATTATTAT
Organism: Noturus placidus; assembly: GCA_022414735.1. Taxonomy (NCBI): domain Eukaryota; kingdom Metazoa; phylum Chordata; class Actinopteri; order Siluriformes; family Ictaluridae; genus Noturus; species Noturus placidus. The sequence goes on along the minus strand of JAFFST010046124.1, from coordinate 31,280 downwards.
TCGCCTCACACCGCCAGGGTCCAGGGCTCGAGTCCCACCAAGGGCCATGTGTGTGTGGAGTCTGCATGTTCTCCCCGTGTGTCGGGGGTTTCCTCCGGGTACTCCGGTTTCCTCCCCCAGTCCAAACAAATGCATGGTAGTCTGATGGGCGTGTCTAAAGTGTCTGTAGTGTATGAATGTGTGTGTGAGTGTGTATGTGATTGTGCCCTGTGATGGACTGGCACTCTGTCCAGGGTGTACCCCGCCTTGTGCCCGATGTTCCCTGGGATAAACTCCAGGTTCCCCGTGACCCTGATAAAGGACTAAGCGGTAGAAGATGGATGGATGGATGGATGAATGAATAATAAAAAATAGCAATATTTAATATTTATATTTATATTTATTCACTTAGCGGACGCTTTTATCCAAAGCGACTTACAAATGAGAGATACAAGCAAAGTGATATCAAGCAGGGAACAATACAAGTAGTGCTACTATACAAGATCTATTCATTGAGTTCTAGAAGAAGCAACGTGCGCAGAGTCGAGGTGTAAGAGCATTTTTTTTTTATGAGATGGTTAGGTGTTGACGGAAGAGCTGGGTCTTTAGCTGTTTCTTGAAGATGGTGAGAGACTCTTCAGTCCTGATTGAGGTTGGAAGTTCATTCCACCATTGAGGAACAGTTAGTGTGAAGGTTCTGGAAAGGGACCTTGTGCCGCGATGAGTAGGAACTACTAAACGTCGGGCGCTAATCGATCGCAGATTGCGTGTGGGAACGTAAGCCTTCAGCATTTTAAAACTATAATAACCCTGTTTCAGTATACCTTGATTAAAGAAAAACCTCCAGGGTCCAGGGTTCGAGTCCCGCCGGGGCCATGTGTGTGTGGAGTTTGCATGTTCTCCCCGTGCGTCGGGGGTTTCCTCCGGGTACTCCGGTTTCCTCCCCCAGTCCAAAGACATGCATGGTAGACTGATGGGCGTGTCTAAAGTGTCTGTAGTGTATGAATGTGTGTGTGAGTGTGTATGTGATTGTGCCCTGTGATGGACTGGCACTCTGTCCAGGGTGTACCCCGCCTTGTGCCCGATGCCTCCTGGGATAGACTCCAGGTTCCCCGTGACCCTGAAAAGGAGTAAGCGGTTGAAGATGGATGGATGGCAAAAACTACATTGTGACCTTTTTGAACTCATTGGCCTTCCACAATGCGTGCTTTTTTTTTTTTTTTTTTTTTTAAATTGAACCCTCCCCTCGGGTAGAAGGTGGGTGGAGTCACGCAGCCCCGCCCCAAACTCCCACAGATTAGTTCTCTCCTCGCGTGGACGTGCTTCTGGAGCAGGACTCATCATCTACACCGACTTCAAGAATAAAACAAAAAAGATGGCTCAGTTTAACAAAGGACCCGCGTACGGTTTGTCTGCTGAAGTTCGGAGCAAGGTAATCCCTGCAGTGCAATCTGTTCTTTTTCTCGACTCTCGCGCTTCCTTTCTCCGTCTCCTCCATAAAGTTCGAATTGGTGCGAAATTCGGATCTTCGACGCCATTAACCGCCACGCGACAGTTTGGCTTTCGTTAGTCGCGTCTCTCTTTGTGCTGTTCCATCACGGCTTTTCTTTTCTTTCACCTCTTCATCAGCGCGCGCGTTTCTCAGAACCTTCTGGAAAAAAAGGGGGAGGAGAAGAAGAATAACTGTGAAAGAAATCACGTGCGTGTAAAACTTGTGCACGCGCATTAGCGTGATGACTCCTTCACCTCCACACAGATGATCCTGATGCAGTGGAGCGCCACGCACGTGCGCTCATGTCTAACTGTTTTACGGCCCCATGGAGTTGGAGGACTCTAAAGTGTCGCCTGGTTTAAGATGGTTTATATACACACACACACACGCACACACACACACACACACACACACACACACACAAGTCGTATAATGGATGCAAAGTGGAAGCAACTATTTCTGTGCCTGTGGTCATAAGCCTTCAGGAAGTGACCTCACTTTTGTGTTCTCATGGCTTTTTATAGAGAAACGACATCTTATTGCGTTTCCATCCATCCATCTTCAACCGCTTACTCCTTTACAGGGTCACGGGGGAACCTGGAGTCTATCCCAGGGAGCATCGGGCACAAGGAGGGGTTACACCCTGGACAGGGTGCCAGTCCATCACAGCGCACACTCACACACACATTCACACACTACGGACACTTTAGACACGCCCATCAGACTAACATGGGTCTTATTTATTTATTTATCCATCCATCCATCTTCTACCGCTTACTCCTTTATCAGGGTCACAGGGAACCTGGAGTCTATCCCAGGGAGCATGGGGCACAAGGCGGGGTACACCCTGGACAGAGTGCCAGTCCATCACAGGGCACACTCACATACACACTCATACACTACGGACACTTTAGACACGCCCATCAGTCTACCATGCATGTGTTTGGACTGGGGGAGGAAACCGGAGTACCTGGAGGAGAACATGCAAACATGGCCCTGGCGAGACTCGAACCCCGGACCTTGGAGGTGTGAGGCGACACCACCGTGCGCCCTTATGGAGTTCCCCCATCCCGTAAAAGCTCAGAGGTGTGGTGATGAGTTTGCGCAGGCGTTCCTAGAGTAGACTCGTACTGAACACTAGGCTCAGGTTCTACCGCGAGTCGCTAGATAAATTGATTTCTCGTCATGAGACCGGACAAGCGTCGTCTGCCTTCCTTCTGTCATTCTGGAAAACCTCGTAACGTGAACATGTTCTGCACGGTTGTTGTTGTTTTACGTTTCGAAAGGCAAATTATCTGTAGTTATTTGTTGCAGTGAGGTGGGAAATGCAAGTTGCAGGTGTGGTGTTTTTCTAGCGCGCGCGCACACACACACACACACACACACACTTGAGGTGGAGGCTTCCTGTTTGCTGAAAAAGAAACCAGAATTGATTTGTCAGTAATAGCATGCGCCTATAATTGATTATACTGTAGAGCGGAGGTCTTCAACAGGGGCTCCGCGGAGGTACTGCATGGGGGTCGCGAAAGTTTTGGTACCAGTTTGATGGAATACAATTTCATACTATATAAATATATATAAAATTAGGGGTCCCCGCTCCATCTCGCCATCAGTTTGGGGGTCCTTGGCCTGGAAAACGTTGAAGACCCCTGCAGTGTAGAGTACAGCACTAGATGATTATTATTATTATTATTGCACCCTTTGTGTTGCTCCGATTGTTGCCTGGCATTTGCGTCCCAAAGATATGACCGTCCCATGCATGAAACAGCGTACGGACATCTCGTTTTTCATTTTGCAGAGAAAAATATTTGAAGGCCGTGATGGTTGTTTTGAATTTCAGGCACATGCGTGGTAAACCTATGTAGCAAGGTGAAGCGTGCAAGTTTCCTGACAAACTTGATTTCAGGCGTGTGTGGTAACCGTGTTCCCCTTCATGCCTTGAGGCCATGTTTGAGGAAATGGGCGTGAAGATAAACATCTAAGCACTTGAATCGTGTAAGAGCCATCACACACTTGGAATCTTTTCTCTCCCTCTCTCCTTCTGCCGAGCTACACATGAGTTGATGGAGATGTTGGAGATCCTGGTCCTTCTCCTCTCCGGACCTGCATGATCGGTCTCGGAGGTTCTACTTCTGGATGGAGCTCTCATCTACTCCAAATCCAGACTGCTGGGACAAAGGCTTTTCAAAGCCAAACAGATTATAGATCAATAATTATCTTATTTAATAATATCTGTTGTGACCCAGATGAGGATGGGTTCCCTTCTGAGTCTGGTTCCTCTCAAGGTTTCTTCCTCTTAAACATCTTAGGGAGTTTTTCCTTGCCATTGTCTCCACACAGTGTCTTGCTCAGTTGGGATAATTTCTCACTTTTACTGTGTGTGTACGGTGTTTATATTCCTGTAAAGCTGCTTTGAGACAATGTCTACTGTAAAAAGCGCAATACAAATAACATTGAATTGAATTGGAATGGCGTTAACTACGGCAGATATGCATTGCGTTTGTTGCACGGTTTCATCCCAGGCAGATTGATCGATTACACTTGCATGTATGCTGCAGTTGTTCTCTCGCAATGCGCAGAATGTCAGACTCGGCATGAGAACGCTGGCGTCTTTTCAGCCCTCAAAATGAATTACTGGACCGAGTACTAAATCGGTGTGTAGGATTGAACGAGCGACACATGCCGTGTGGTGAGAGTTTGGTGCATGTCGCTCTGGATATCAACACTGAGACGCTTGTATAAGCCAAGTGCTGTGTAATCGACTCTTATGACCTCTACAGTCATCACATCCAAGCAGGATATGACTCGCACTAAATTATAGGCTGTCTGCAAGCGTCACCGAACTGCAGCCCGTGTGAACGCGAAGCAAACATGCGATGTGGTTGTTTTGTACTCTGTTGCATATCGTTCATCTCGCAGAGACTCGGTGTAACGTATGTTCGTGCGCGCTCGTTGCGTTTTATTTATTTATCTTTGTATACCGCTAGCTGTGGTGTCTCAGCTATGCTAACAGTGCAGGAATTTGTCATTGTGGTAAAAACGAATTCTTCAGGGCAGGCCGGCATTTTGCTTGACTTGTGTTTTTATGTTTACAGTGATAACATGCTGCTTAATTAGTACTCCCTCACACTGTCTAATCTCAGTCCGTACAGGATTTCAGTCTTTTATTTATTTATTTTTGGCCAAAAATACTTGATTTTGCTGCGGCTTTTTTTCAAAATTTGTCTTTTTTTTTTGTTGTTGCAGAAAACTACTTGACTTGGTGAAATTGCAGTTGCATTAAACTCTTTTGTACGGTCTTTCGCAGTGAGGTTTGTTGGTAAATGACATCTTTTGGCCGTATGCATGTGAATCGAGACTTTGGCTGAATGTGTGATGTCACATGATGATGCGTCTCAGCCCAAATCTACAGAAAATCTGTGTTCATTTCTTGCGATCACGAAATCCTGATGGGACTCGTATGTAAAACACTGTGAACTGGGCACTATGGTCAACTTTATGTAGTTCCACTCTGTAACTGATGGCAGTTCTTGCCCCCAAGGCCACTGTAAACATCCATCCATCCATCTTCAACCGCTTACTCCTTTATCAGGGTCACGGGGAACCTGGAGTCTATCCCAGGGAGCATCGGGCACAAGGCGGGGTTACACCCTGGACAGAGTGCCAGTCCATCACAGGGCACAATCACATGCACCCATTCATACACTACGGACACTTTAGATACGCCCATCAGGCTACCATGCATGTCTCTGGACTGGGGGAGGAAACCGGAGTACCCGGAGGAAACCCCCGACAAGAACATGCAAACTCCGCACACACATGGCCCTGGCGGGACTCGGACCCTGGAGGTGTGAGGCGGACGTGCTAACCACTAAACCACCGTGCGCCCCCACTGTAAACAATGCCTCAGTTTTGTATAGGGTTGCTCTCCTATTTTCTCTCTAATATAAGTTAAGTGAGAACTGATTTTAAAGTAAAATGACGAGGAACTATAAATGTAAAAAATTATTTTTTTTTAAATCCAATGCTGAAATTGAAGCATATTGCCAGCTTAACGTGCGTAAGTTAGATTGCTGCTGGAACGTCAGCAAAATGTCCCAGTGTCTCACAGCTTCTAGTATTTTGTGTAAATGAAACTGTTAAAGATGAATAAATAAATGTTGTTTTTATCAATAGATTTTGTTTAGCTCCAAACTATGACTTCATTTTGTCTGCATGTTGTCTATCAGCTGAAACGGTACATTTTATAATGTACATTGGCTTGCTAGCTCGTGTCATAACTAGCCAGCTAATTTCCGAAGTAGCAGAATAAAAATGCGAGTACATTGGTTGTCATGAATACATGGAAGGAGTTAGATAAACACTCAAGTGAAACATAGCAAATCAAATATTAATGTATGTGGGAGGCTGTTGCTCAGTGGGTAGAGCGGGTTGTCCACTAATCCACTAATCGTAGGGTTGATGGTTCGTATCCCGGCCCGGGTGATCCCATGCCGAAGTGTCCTTGGGCAAGACACTGAACCCTAAGTTGCCCCCAATGGCAAGCTAGCACCTTGCATGCAGCTCTGCTACCATTGGTGTGTGAGTGTGTCTCATTTGTAAGTCGCTTTGGTAAAAGCGTCTGCTAAATGAATAAATGTAAATACCGTATTTTCCGCACTATAAGGCGCACCTAAAAGCCTTAAATTTTCTCAAAAATCGGCCGTGTGCCTAATAATCCGGTGCGCCTTGTGTGTGGACTGAGTTCCAAAATCTGTAAAAATGTTGTGCGACGTTGGTTGGCGTAACAACCGTATGCGCCTTTTGCATTGGTCAAGTACAGAAATAGACCCCGTAATTGAGACTGCGCCTTATAATCCAGTGCGATTAGTTGAATGCCTAAAATGTTTAGTGTCTGGAGTTTACACTTGCGCTAAGATGCCAAAGTGCTTAACAACTAATTGTAGCTTGTATCCATTTAAAACTGTCGAAATCCTCACTCACTGGTGTCAAACCACAAGTAATGTGCTCGTGTAAAGTGTCTGTAGAAATCAACACACTCGCTGATGCCGAGTCACTTTCTTCCTCAGACAGGAGGCGGGACTCAAAATGTGAAACCTTAAGAATACCATAAGCAGTAATACTGAGAATATAGTGCCAGTTAAATTTGTATATTTACAGGTCATATGGATTTAATGTTTGCTGCACAATGTATTCTGAAAAGTATTCACAAACACCTACAGTCAACATTCAGACACCAAATATGACTTTACACTATGTGTCCGTCAACTGGATCAAGACTTTGGTCAAACTATATGTTCTTTACATTTCTTATGGCTCATTTTAAAATAAATAAATACCCTAACCAACTGGTTATACCAAATAAATCATGTCCGTTCAGGTTCTCTTCATGTTCTGATTCGCAATGCTGAAATAATCCATAGGTACTAATGAAATGATATGAGTGGGGCTTCATAGTGAGTTACCAGAGGAGAATTTGACGCACAAGAGAGTTCGGCTGCGTCCCAAATTGCATACTTTCCTACTGTGGGCCTGTAGTGGGGGAAAATACATGCATCTCGGCTGCTATATAGACGTTAAGTACGCGGTTTGAGACACACCCACGGCTTCAAGCACTCGTCTATACGGCTTCAGTCAGTCGTCTATTAGCACGTACAGCTCGACAAATAATTAACTGCACTTAAAGCGTTCATAATAAAAATAAAAACACCCAGATCTGTATACGGTTCCATAACGAAGACCAACTGTATGTCGATACGTGAAATTCTGGAGGGACGTCGATCGGCATGGCGCGGTGATGTAATGACGTGTGCCGTTAATCTGACTCATGTAAATACCTTAATCAGAGTAAGGTCAATAATCAGATTACTGCTGTCCATGTAAACGTCGCCAGTGTTAGATTCTGTGGTGTAATATCTTTGGGAAATGATCACCTTTAGGGTGGTAATGGAATGTTTAATGTCGCACCACCACAGTGCAGATTATTTTTCTAGAATAGTATGCACAATTATTTCTATTCGTTACATAAAATATTTGTTTGCATTTTTTAAATAAAGCAGGTACAGTAGGTGTCTGTTGTAGTGGCACTGTTGGTGAGGGCTCGTTTGAGTATTTTTATTTTTTTCCTCTGAAATTGCACCCTATCTTCCAGGCGGTATGAAATTTAGTGTCATGTATAGCAATGGAATGTTATTTTTCCCTCTAGGCAGACCAAATGTTATGGTTCTTATAATCTGGTATGTATAATAATTATTAGTGTGCACAAAGTGTTCCTTCGATATAGGATGGAGCAGAATTGCAGGTTGTGTCTGAAGCACTTGAGCTTGTTTACTCCTCATACCTTGGCATTAAATCACACCTGTGAGCATGTTCACACTAAACCCCATGTAGATGATTACTGAGAAACTGACAGCCTTGTGAGATGAAACTGGTGGACGACAGACCTGGAGGCTCCCGATTCATCTTCAGACTTGCACTCGGTTTTTCCTCTTCTATCTCAAATGAGTGAAAACAAGGCCGGACACACCGAGTCCACTGTGTGGTTGCAGATGGCTGCATGTGAGGACACTAGTGTTGGTCCCTTGGTTACTGTAGGATACACAACACCCAAACATCTTGCAAGAGGCGGCAGTTCGAAAGAATTTTGCTGTTAACCTTTGACCTCTGTGTGTGGACGTTTTTTTCCTTTGAGGGTCTTTGTCAGTGGTGCGATTCTTCATGATGGTCAGAGGTCATTGATGACGAGATCGGCTTTCAGTATTTACCTCATCGATTCCCCTCTCGGCTTGGAAATGTGTATTGACTACATCACATGAGTGAGTACGCTCACAGGGAGGGAGAGTCGCAGTGAAGGGAATTTTCAGCAGGCAAACATTTAAGTAGTAGTAATTTTTATTGGCAATGTGTACTTTTTTAAACTAAAGCTAAATTTAAGATTTTTTTTATTCAGTCGAATTTGTTTATTTTATTGTAATTGGTTTAGAAATTAGTTTACTAAATTCCAAAAATATTTGGTTTATATTTATTTTCAGTATTTCAGTTAACTAAATGCTACAGTATGCGTAGCCTTAATAATGGGTAACTAACTACAATACAATATTAACTTTATTTTAAAATAAAGGCCCATACCCAATGTGTGTCCTGAACTGATTCATTTAACTGATTCGTTTGTGAGTCAGATCTTTGTTTGTGTGTAGAATCGATTCTAAAGCTTTGGGATTGACTGTTCGTTTCCATTGCCTGGAATCAGACAGTCGACTCTGAGATTGACTCCCAGCACCTTTGACATGAACTGAAAGCAGGATCGTGAATTGATGACACAACACATAGTAAAAACATACATTTGTGTAGGTTAAGGAAGTGAAAAGCTAGAGGCAAAACAATACCTTGAACTACATCATAAGCTAATTGATTCAAATACCGTATTTTCCGCACTATAAGGCGCAGTCTTAATTACGGGGTCTATTTCTGTACTTGACCAACACATAAGGCGCACCGTGTTATGAGGCGCATACGGTTGTTACGCCAACCAAAGTCGCACAACATTTTTACAGATTTTGGAACTCGGTCCACACATAAGGCGCACCAGATTATTAGGCGCACGGCCGATTTTTGAGAATTTAAGGCTTTTAGGTGCGCCGTATAGAGCGGAAAATACGGTAACTTTGCTGTGTGTGGTGTAGTGTGTAGCGTGCTTCATCACACAGATCAGCTAATTAATGTGAGATTTTGTTGGTAACCATTTTGTCACCAAATTTGAGTGAATTTGTTGAATAGCTTTTGTTCACTGTGTACAGTGTCCTACTGGCTTGTTAAATACTTGTCTATTAACTAGCTAACCAGGATGTGGGATTAAAAAAAAAAATCCCTCATGATTACATACATAGACGAGTTGGATACGCAATACTCAATGTAGCAAATCTAATTATATTCTTGAACTAACGTTTGAGATTAAGTTTACACTTATTAACGTTTAGTTTTGATTTGGAGCCATGATGCTAATGTAATTAGAAACCAAGGGAAGCTTATAGCATGGTTTAGCATGTAAATCTTCACACACCCACATCAAGTTAAGTAATCTTAAGTTCAATGTAAATCGTGTAGACATGATTCTGATCATACTATAGTTCCGAAGTTGATGTGTGCACATTATTTACTGTCAATATTATAGATAATGGCAGTCTGATATGGTTTAGATATTGGGCTAATATCCATAAAAATGCTAGCATGCTGTTTATACAGGGATACTTTAGAAATGGGTAATTATTTAGAGTTGAATGATACTAAACCGGTAACTGATGGCTTGACATGATCTGGGGCAACTCGTCTATGTGGTGGCTTGGTGGTTAAGGCTCTGGGTTACTGATCAGAAGGTCTGGGTTCAAGCCTCAGTGCTGCCGCTGTTGGGCCCTTGAGCAAGGCCCTTAACGCTCTCTGCTCCAGGGGTGCTGTATCATGGCTGACCCTGTGCTCTGACCCCAACTTCTTGACATGCTGGGTATGCGAGGAAACGAATTTCATCGTACATATGTATAATGTGATCAATAAAGTCTCCTTATCATTATAATATTGTTAGCTACATTAGCATTTTAGCTTTAATTTGAAACTAGAATCAACTTTCAGATACCAAACCTGTGGTTTTGGTGTAAGGGAACTGCTGCCAGACATCTACTGTCTCTTGTAGTTATTTTCACTTATCAAACTTAAGTTTTAATGCCATATTTGGTCACAAATGACCATATTTGAAGTAAGCGACTACGACCTGCTGAGGGGAGATCTGAGTGTGCTGAAAACAATACTGGAATACAGGTGTGCCTTTTATTTAGAGGCAGCTGTTAACTTTGCCTTTTGTCCATCACTTTGCTTTTCACTTGTTGAGGCAGTGTTGTGTGCTGAATGAGGTCAAGTTGGGAAGTGAGAACATTGAAAGTCAGAAGAGAACACGGGTTCACCGCTTTCTTTCGCTTTTTTGTTTCACTTCTCCGAGAGCATGGTTTTTTTGTTCAATTCTGAGGACTCGAGTCTTCAAAGACCTGGTTGTTCTCTGCCTTACAGGAAGTGCGACGCCTCGATTTTATTTTCTGTGAATAGTGTGCTAAAGCTTCTATAAACAGGATGCAATATGTTATTTTCGCCTCCTCTTTTACCCATGTTGCTGCATCACCTCTCCCACAGCCCGGGAGACCTTGAGTGCAGTGCATATGACCACTGTGCCAATGCCCTGCGGTGTTTACTTACATGGTGTCACATTGAAACCTCGATGTTTACTCAATAGATTGGCTTTGTTGAAGTGCTGCTTCCTGCTGGCCTTGCCTCATGTGGCTACGGTACAGCCAGTTAGAACACAGCTTCAGTTAAACATGAAAAGGCTAGATCAGTGATCCTTCTGAAGGGCAACCTTTAGGTCCTGTCCATTTCCAATACAATTCCTTAACAGGGCTTTAACAAATGCGACACAGTATTTAATGTTGTTTTTATCTCTTGTTACAGCGATACAGGCAATGCCAGGATAATTTTTTACTTTCTCTGCTAACTGCAGTCAGACTAAAATGGGAATGCATTATTTTGTTGGAAAAAGTCAAATCACTAAATGGGAAAGGACATGGGATGAGACGCACTCATTCACTTCTGAGAGCAGTTACTTTCCCTTCACACGGTCTTTATCTAGCTGTGTTTTGACCTGTCAGTTAGCGAGTCTGCATTAAGCCAGTGTCTTTGCTTGATGAAGCAGGTGGTAATTTTCGGCTACACTAGACTTTTGCCTTGGTAGTTTTTTTTTACTTTTACTGTTGCTTGATTGACCTCTAGAAAGAACCAAACGTGCTGTGAGCATCAATTTGTTCCATCCAAAAATGGGGCTTTTGTGGTAAAATTCGGGTCCCAACCACCTACTTGTGTGCTAGGATTTCTCCTCTAAGCAATGTTCACACCACCTTTTTAAAAAAAAGATACCCCCCCCCCCCTTCAAAAACCAGTCCAACTGGTAAAAGCCTGAGTTTTTTGTTGTTGTTGAATTTGGTTGTAATACACCAACCCTGCTCCAGCCAATAAACATCATCGAGCATTATTATTCAACCATCCATGATGTTTAGTCTCTTTGCACCCTTTCAGCTGATCAGCATGTCGATGTCAGGGAGGGAATTCTCTGATTGGATGTCCGCCCGAGGGATTTGATACCAGAGAGAAAGCAAAGCGAACATTACTATCTAGCTATTGCTATTTGGGATTTATTCCAAGATCATCAGAGCATATTAATTTTCTTTTATTTTAAACATTATTGCCTCCCACTGTATGAAAAATAATTGTCATCTTTTCTGTATGTTTTCTTATTGCCCAGGAGCTGATGGTCAGCTCGACTCTCATTATTTTGGCTTTTTTTTTTTTGTGGTGTGAGGTATTTGACCAAGGTTCTCGGCTACTCCCCTTGGCTTGGATTGTTCCTCAGTTGGGAAGATGTCACCTGCTCTTGTTTTTCTTTTCAATATTCCGGTTCGGTGAACCTATACCCACTGTAGCCTCAGATTCCTGTTCTTGGCGGACGGGAATGGAAACAGACATGGTGTTCTGCTGCTGTACCCAGTCTGCCTCACAGGTTGAGGTGACGGTAAAGAGAGGCTATTGGAGTTATTGTATCCTTCCTGTCGGCTCGAATCGGTCTGGCCATTCTCCTTTGATCTCCCGCACCAACAAGCAGTTCACATTCTCAGAACTACCCAAGAGCTCAACAATTATGATTAGGCTGTTCTCAGATGTAGGGTTGTTTTGTGTCGTGGATTTGTCATGTACAATTACACCATGACTCATGGAACCATGTGATGGTTTGCTGTTGATTGTAACATGAGAAGGGTGATGCAGTTCGTTTCCTTCCTCACACTTGGGCTGTGCCACATGATCTTTGGTAGATCGTTATTGCAAACGGAGTGAGCTGTCTAACTGATCGCCCTGTGTGCCGTGATCATCCTGACCTGAGCATTAAATTTCCAGAAGAGTGATCTCCTGTGTGCTTGGACCCGTCATAACATTCACACAGTTCAGCAAACACTAATTACTATGTTCTAAATCATACATCACGGGAGGCTGTGTCTCAGTCGGTAGAGCGGGTTGTCCACTAATCCACTAATCGTAGGGTTGGTGGTTGGAATCCCGGCCCGGGTGATCCCATGCCGAAGTGTCCTTGGGCAAGACACTGAACCCTAAGTTGCCCCCGATGGCAAGCTAGCACCTTGCATGCAGCTCTGCTACCATTGGTGTGTGAGTGTGTCTCATTTGTAAGTCGCTTTGGATAAAAGCGTCTGCTAAATGAATAAATGTAAATGTGTGTGTGTGTATATGTGTGTGTATATATATATATATATATATATATATATATTCTTCAACTATTGCAAGTATCAAAATGCGCAATGCTATTATTGCAGCACGGTGTGGTGTCGAACTTTTTCTCTGGATATATGCTTGAATGTTTTCTGTGAATAACATCTGCGGATGGGGATTTGTTTTTTGTGTAACCGATTGTTCTCTTGTTGAAGTGAGTTCACCATAATCCTGCATCAAGGACTTTTTATCCCTTGCCATTCGAGCACAGACTTGTTGAGCATGTCCGTTCAAGTGTGTTTGAACATGCAAAGGAAGTCCTTCAACAGTTCCTTCGCTGCTTACTCAGGCTGAGTCAGTTCCCTTGTTGTTGCTTTGCTACTGTCTCAGTTGACCTCGTCATGAACCAGTTCTTCTGATGGTATTACCCAAGTCAGCACTGACAATTACAAAATACAATAGTACATCAGTGTTCTATATCTGAGTGTATTGAATGCATCATTTATACTGATGTGCATTCATTGGTGAATTAAAACTGCATGAAAAAGTATCGGGGGGGGGGGGGGATTA
>JAFFST010046122.1:3040-15561 GCA_022414735.1 Noturus placidus | reverse complement strand
GTCCAGGGTGTACCCCGCCTTGTGCCCGATGCCTCCTGGGATAGGCTCCAGGTTCCCCCGTGACCCTGATAAAGGAGTAAGCGGTTGAAGATGGATGGATGGATGGATTAAAACTTCTGCATCTGCAGAGCATAAAACTTCACCCAAAGCCCAAACTTCACAAAATTCTTGCAACCTTTGAGTCATTTTGAGGATATTCGACTTTAAGTTTAACTTTGACTTCTGCTGCTAGCATTTTCTCGGCCTCCGGAGTGCCTTCTCCCTGCATTTTATTTTTCCTTGTGAGCCAGATAGTAAATTTGGTCTCACCTACTAGTTTAATAAAACCACAGATTTTTGCTTTGGAACGCACTTTGGCGCATATACATACAGCTGTTCTGCCCATTTAAGGCCCAACCCTCTGCATCAAGCTCTAAGTTGTGAGAATAACCTGTGTAGTCTTCCACAATGCAAACACAAGAGGTCTAGAGTTTCCTCCTCACCACAGAAGAGACACACTCTACCTCTAGTGGGGTCGATGTGTGCCACGTGTCTGTTCCTAGTCACAGCCCCATGGAATATCTGCCAGTGAAGATCAGCTGTGCACTTCTCTATGGGCGGTTTGTACAGGGACCTCCAGCATCCTTGTGGGGAAGAGTCCGGTGCCAACAGTTCTGACTAGTATGACTCCTTCAGTCCAGCCAGAGAGCCTCTATGGGTTAATGCATGACCTTAATGCATGTTTCATACAGTGTGTTCTTAGAGGGATCTTCCAATGTTGTCAGTATCGGTGTTTGGAAGGATAAGTGAGTTCCTTCCTCTTGCTGATTCTCCTCTACTGACACAGAGATTCATAGATGCGATGGTTGCTGCTGGCTTTCCACATGGTCCTGCCCCAGCAGTCTCTGCATGAGGTGGCCCAACAGTACCCAGTCTTTCAGCTGTTGCCATACCACAGGTCCTTAATTTTTGTGATTCCTGCTCTCTAAAAGCATTGTCAGTTGTATGTGGATGAAAGCATTTTGGACTTTTGAATCAGTGGGTCCTGATGTTCAGTACTGAAAACCAGGCTCTCAAGACAGTCTGGAAGAACATTGTTGTTGCTGATAAGTCCATTTCCCTCAACCTCAGCACAAACAAATGTTTCTCATGATTCAGATATTTAGTGCGCTGAAGTAAGGCACAGGCTGTACCAGCCCATGTTATCCTTTCCCCATATAGTAGCCTCTGTGCTGTCTGCAGTTCTGACCCAACATGACAGGTCAATCAGGCCCTGCCCCCCCCCCTCCTGTAGTGGCAAGTAGAGAACATGGACATGAGTCCAGCACTATCCAGCCCAGAAGAAGTCCACAATTCTCTTCTGCACTTCTTTGATCAATGTCTCTGGAGGTTCGAGAGCAGTAAAATGAGGCCACAGCATGGAGGCAATCAGGTTGTTGACAACCAGTCCTCTACTCCTGTAGGACAACTGGGGCTGGACCCAGGTCTATTGAGACAACTTGGAGCACACCTTCTCAACTACCCCATCCCAGTTAGTGTTTGGAAAATTTGTTGTCCTTAAAAAAACTCCTAGATATTTCAGCTCAACTTTCCCCCACTGGGGATTGCCAGCAGAGTGGGATGCCCTTATTCCTGCCACTGCCCTAAAAAAAAAAAAAAAAAAAAAAAAAAAAAAAAAAAAAAAAACACATTTACACCAACTGATGCATGCTGAAGAAGCTCCTGTATAAATGGTTAGGCTGTTTGAATGTCAACATGTTTTTTTTTTTTTTTTGGGGGGGGGGACTGTCATGTCATCTGCATATACTGAAAACAACAGATTTTCTTGCAATGCTCTCACTGACAGTCCCTGTAGTTCTGCTCTGTAGTTGTAGTTGAGCTCTGACTGGACAGCAAAGACAACCTTCATCTTTGAGTGTAAAACATGCCTCGAAATATAACAGTTTCAGCCACAATACAAAGTTTCTTCCCACACCAAAGGCTTCAAGTGCCTGGAATTTATAATCATGATCAATGCTGTCAGGAGCTTTTTCTTAATATAGTGATAGAAGACCTAATTCACATGAATTCAGTTTGCATAGATCTATTACATCTCTGACCCATAAAGTGACCGAAGGTCGGTCTCGACTAATAGATGATAGAGAGAGATTACATCTCTAACAAGAAAGATATTAATGACTGGCTTTTGTGCATGCATTGTTTTAGTCTATTTGCAAGAGTCCCAAGTCTATTTTTTGGAAGTAATGACAATGCTGCTCTTGTGCAGCTCACCAGTAGCCTTCCAGTGCTAAAAAGCGCACTTGAAAACATCAAATAAATCCATTCCTAAGAATCCGCAAAAATGTTTGTACAACTCATTTGGTAGTCCAGGTGCATGTCCCTCTGTGAGCTGCTGAACAGCAGTGGTCACTTCATGCAGTTCAAGAGCTGTGTCCAGAATAGTACTCTGTTCCAGAGTCAGTTTGGGCAGCTCCCTGAAAATCTCCTCACTGCAGGATAAGTTGCAGGTCTCAGCACTGTAGAGGTCCATGTAAAATTCTGTGATTTTGTCAAAAAACCTTTGATTGTGTTTTCCCCACCTCCCACCAGGAAATTTATAGGCCTACCGTGATCAGGTGATGTGGCAATGAAGAGCGTTGTGTGATATATAAACTGCACCTGTGAACCGTGCCATCAGCGTTATTATCTGAAGCAAAGATGAAATTCACAGGCATGCCACAGTATGACAAAGCTATGCAACATCTCAGTTCCCTTCTTAGGAAACAGGGTTACATGCGTAACCCAGATCTTCCCCTTCATGGGAAACTCAATGTTGCATTAGCTGCAGGAAAGAGAATACTCACTCTGTCATACCGAGGGTACAGCCTGTTCAAAAAGATCTAAGCCTGAGGGTCATGACAAGAAACTCGAGCCTGGGCTGGAATGTATATCCAGGCTGTAAAATCACATAAATGTGTGTGGCATAGACCACCCCACCACAGCACACACATCATGTAAGGATACCCCTTTGGACAAAGCCTTCGAGGAGGCAACCCCCTATTGGAATGAGCCCATTTACCCAGAGGCATAGCAAGACCACATGCTTCATAAGCAATTGAGATTGTTTCCACTATCCAATTAGATATGCAGTGCTTCCACATAGCATCAACCCTACTGTCGCCGCCAAAGCAGGCCAGCAGTTTGAGAGCTGTCAGAGCCAGAAGACGAGCTACCTTTAGAGACAGAAGCCTCCTAGAGGCTGACTCCAAGGGCTCAAATGCGGCACCTGACAGACCTTCCAGGACCACTGAAAGGTCCCAGGAAGGTATGCGTGGTCTACACTTGTGGCTCAGCCACCTGACACCGTGCATAACCCATGAAGCTGGATGATGTTGCCCCACAGAGGCTCCATCAATAGGGGTGTGGCTGGCTGAAATGGTGGCCACGTAGACCCTGATTGTAGGAGGAGCCAACTCCGCTGAGAAATGTCCTTATTAGAACAGGACTGTAGCCATTGCGCAGTCCATCTGGTCTAGTTAACGTTCCTCACACCACGAGACAAAAAAGCTCTATATAATTTTGGCGGATAGCGTTCTAGCATTCTATTCGGTCTCTACAACCTCAGTTGTGAGACCAGAATCTATGAGCTGGTGCCCCATCAGCGGCCAGAACCACAGTTTCCATAGTTCCGGCCGAGGGTGATAAATCAGCCCTCTGGCTTGAGACAGTAGATCCCTGTGGATGGGAATCTCAGAAGGTGTGCAGTCTAGCAGGGATATTTTCTCTGAGAACTCTCTTCAAGCGGCCAAAATGGTGCTACTAGTGGAAGACGTTGACAGTCCCTCCCTTTGGTCCCTTTGACCAAGAGGGATGTTACTCCCTGTGCAAACATCAGGCTCTGTTCTGTGCTGACTACTGTGGTGAGCACACCTTGGAACCAGGGGGGTCAAGCTTTGAACTTGACCTGGTATTCCATTTCTATTGGAGGAAAAACATCAGATTTTCATTGCCCTGTGAGCGCTCGCTGAAGAGAGAACACTGAAAACTTGTGACAGCCTTGGCTAGGGGAGGCCCTACAGTAGCACTGTGGGCTAACTTCCCTAACAACCCCATGTCCCCTAATACATCCCTCCATGGCCCCTCAGGACCACTCCTCTTTTGTGTGCTTGGCCTTTATGACCATTCTCAGATCTGGCCTAGTGGCAGGCTGTGAATGTGGCCACAGTCTGCTGGGGGAGGCAGGCTGCCGTACTCGCCTTCTGTGACTCTCTTGCATTAGTGCTGGCTGAGGCTCCACTTCTGGCCTTAAATGGCTTGGATGCCAAAGTCAACCCCCCTAAATTACCTGCCGTCGATGGAGAGAGATACCTCGCAAGTGCCTCCTCCACTTTAAATAGCCATACCGTCCATTTATGGCCAAATGATCCACATCGCGCGGTTATAAATATCGTTTATGCATGGTTTTCCCCCAGAAGCCTGACATTTTGTCATGCACCTCAGGAAAAAAAGGGGAGAAAGGGGAGAAAAAAAAGCTCACCCAGTCTTAGTAATCACTTCAAACAGCTCTAGATATGCTGCTCTCAGTGTTTAGCACACCCTTCTGACTCCTCAAAGTCAGAGAGGGATTATTATTATTATTATTATTATTATTATTATTATTATTATTATTATTATTATTATTATTATTTGTGTGTGTGTGTGTGTGTGTGTGTGTGTGTGTGTGTGTGTGTGTTTTATTTTTGTTGTTGTTTTTTTGGCTTTCCATAGTGGAAGGAGAAGTCACCACATGAGCTCCAAAATCCAGCAGAGAGCCGGACCCAGAAGACAGAGCAAGAGATAGAGCAGGGTTCATCCATACGATCCATACGAGATCCCTGGGGCCTGAGACAGGTGACTGACTCGGCAGCAACTGGACCAGATCCGCGAGGCGCTTCGTCCGAGAAGAGAGGGAGTCGTGATTGGAGCTGCCTAATTGTAAAGAGTTCGCAATTCACACAGGAGGACCTCTTGAGGGCTGCTGTGGAAAGCTGCAGCACTCCAGCTCCACACCACACAGAAAGTGTGCAGTCCTCCCTGTGATGAAATGGGAGCAAGGCATAACACACTTCCTGAATTCTCTCACACATACCTTTTTTTTAAAAGCAACGGAAAAGAGAAGAGATTTTTCTTTTTTTTGAAACGATTGAAAGGAAATGAAGAGTCACATGCAAGGGCGCTTCCCACCGCGTTCAGCTAATGCTGAACATGCAACGTGGCGTTCCCTTTGAAAGGGAACTTCTTTTGTTTTTCTCCACTCATACCATAAAACCTGTCCAGTCTTGCTGCAGTGACATTTGTGTCAGTGACTTTGACCCATGTGTATCGTTTTATTCTCCGGTTTCTCTCCCTCCACATGTCAACCACTGACTTGCCTGTCAAGTGCCTTAGCAGACTGTGGTAAATGGTGCACTTATATAACGCTTTGTCTCATTCACACACACACACACACACACACACAAACACCAAGGGTAGCAGAGTTGCCATGGAAGGCGCTAACTTGCCATCGGGGGCAACTTGGGGTTTAGTGTCTTGCCCAAGGACACTTCGGTATGTGGAGTCATGTGGGCCGGGATTCAAACCTCCAACCCTACGATTAGTGGACAACCCGCTCTACCACATGAGCCACAGCTGTGGATGTGGTTCCTCCCCGTTCCTGTCTATGCAGTTCAAGTCCCCTCCCAATGTCACACTACCACTTTGTTGTGTTGCATTTTTTAGTTTATGGTATAGCTGTACTCTCTCACTACCATTGTTGGGGGCATAAAAATTTATGGAAATGGACTCTGCCCTTTTATTTCCGCCTGCACCATTAAGATCTTACCTCGCTATAGCACTGTTATTCATGTGTTGTTTTCCTCTAGTTTTTTGTTAAATAATATTGCTACTCCAGCACTGGCATTGGTTCCATGGCTATAGAACAGGCTCCCTTCCCACCATATAATCTCATCTCACTCTGTCTCATTTTCTTAGTTACTGTGAGTCTCCTGTAAGAAAATTACATCCATGATTTTTTTGTTTCATCAGTTTTCCTACTGCTGCTCTTTTTTTTCCTATCCCTACCACCATCGTTGTTTAAGGAGCCTATTTTTTAAGTTCTCCATTAGAGAGACTAGAGAGAAATAGGAGTAACAAGTAAGGGCAGCAGTGCAACAAAACACCGAGAGTGATGTCTTCATTTGTGCTTCCTCCATAGCCTAGCTAAGTGTTTTTTTTTTTTTGTTTTGTTATTTTTTAGCTCTTCTTTTTGATCTGGCTCCTAATAACTTGCTGTCCATTGTAGCTTTACTGCAGATGCGATAGTTTTTGTCAACATTTTGAAAAAAGTAATCCTTGACCTCAACCAGTTTTCCAAAAGTCTCATGCAGAAATTGAGTGATTTCAGATAATGTGTAGAACTGCTGATCCCCCCCAACTGCAACACACTAATGTCTGAAATGTCTGAGAGGTTGTTTTCTTGTAGTTCCTTGCACATCCTCCTCCTGCTCTGCTTGAGACCTTACTGATTCCCCATTGTTGTCTGAAATCCCCATGCTGTATGAACCCCTTTCCCCTACGAAACCCCCGTGCTGTTTTCTGACCCCACCCCACTCTGCTCTGTGTATGTGCCTGTACCGTGGATCCCTCAGTCCTTTCCACTTTTGTGCCTCTCCCTACATCTTTTAGTTTCTAACTTTCTTTTTATTTTATTTCTCCTCATTCACCATCTACATTTACATTTACATTTATTCACTTAGCAGACGCTTTTATCCAAAGCGATTTACAAATGAGATACAAGCAAAGTGATATCAAGCAGGGAACAATACAAGTAGTGCTACTATACAAGATCTGTTAGTTGAGTACTAGAAGAAGCAACGTGCGCAGAGTCGAGGTGTAAGTGCATTTTTATTTATTTTTTTTTTTATGAGTTGGTTAGGTGTTGATGGAAGAGGTGGGTCTTTAGCTGTTTCTTGAAGATGGTGAGTGAATCTGCAGTCCTGATTGAGGAAGTTCATTCCACCACTGAGGAACAGTTAGTGTGAAGGTTCTGGAAAGGGACCTTGTGCCGCGCTGAGTAGGAACTACTAAACGTCGGTCGCTAATCGATCGCAGATTGCGTGAGGGAACGTAAGCCTTCAGGAGAGAGTTGAGGTAGGAGGGTGCTGTTCCAGACAGGGTCTTGTACGTGAGCGTCAAGGCCTTGAATTTAATGTGGGCAGCTACAGGAAGCCAGTGGAGGGAGATGAAGAGGGGTGTGACATGGGTTCACTTCGGCTGGTTGAAGACCAGGTGGGCTGCAGAATTCTTTATCATCTGCAGAGGTCTGATGGAGCTGGCTGGGAGGCCCGAGAATAGAGAGTTGCAGTAGTCCAGTTTTGAGACAACAAGAGCCTGGACTAGTATCTGCGTGGCCTGTTCAGTGAGGTAGGGTCGGATTTTCTTGATGTTGAACAGGATGAATCTACAGGACCGAGCAGTTGCTGAGATGTGGTCTGTAAAGTTCAAGCTGTCATCAAGAGTCACCCCAAGGTTCCTGGCCGTCCTGGTTGGCTTGAGTGTGGTTGTGCCGAGCTGTACAGTGATCTACTGTTCTACAGACCTACTGTTCCTCCCTTGTCTGTTCACTATTGTTTGGTGCATTAACCCCCGCAGTGGTTTGGACAGCGTCCTGTTCTCCATCTGTCTCTGACTGCTCCACATTGCGACTCAAATTAGCCTGCTTCTACACCCCGACTCCGCTAGGCCCAGCTTCCTCTTTGTCTTGTGTTTTATGTGGCAACTAAATTTTTGCAGCCAATGTCCCCGCATTTGAAGCACCTCGTACTCCAAGTGTTGTAATACAGCATGTAGGATTTTCCCTCATGCCATACCAAATGTCTAGCGTGGGTTCATTCCATAACTTCAAAACCATAAGGCATGATGGAATAAAGCTCTTTGCTTACCCTTATTCCATCTTCGATCAGCTGGTTCAAGAGTTCCCGCTATATCATGAACACCACCATGGCTTTGTTCATTCATGATGCCGCCATGATGTTTTCACATCCTATAAACTCTCCTACCACCAATAGCACCTGCTCCACCAAGACCTCGGAGCTCACCTCACACCACACCCTGTGACAGAGTGAGAGAGGCCGGGCTCCACCGCTCAGGTGAGCCGCCATCCCTACACTCTGCCAGGAGATCAACAGCTCCCCACAGTAATAAATACAACTGTCATTGTTGCTTGCTTACTGATAATATCAAGTGTTTGCCTAGTGATTATGAGGTAAAGTTACAACGGGCAAAGAAAAAACTAATAAGATTATAAAAAGCTAATTCACTTTCGCACCCACAAATTCCCAGCAAGCACCAGAGAGAGTGAGAGTGAGAGAGAGAGAGAGAGAGAGAGAGAGAGTTTGTGTTGTGTGAAAGGAAGGAGTGTAGTGGTGACTCCTAGGGCCCTAGGTAGACTAGTGTGCAAATTAGCTGTTGTGAAAACGAGCCCAATTTATACACCATGCATTTTGTTATTTATTTCTTTCATTAATTTACTTTAAGAAACAGCATGAGATTGCTGCAATGCCTTCTGGGTAATTCTCCATCTGATGTTGCCCAAACCCATCACCTAACAATCTTCAGTTGCATCGGTAAAGAAATGGCACCCTGATTATACACATACTGTATATGCAGCGCCTCCTTTTCCCTCTCCAATGTTCAATTGGCAGTGAACCTTCAGGGATCTGCCTTTTAAAAAGCAAGCGTTTTCTGGTTCTTAATTAACGCGGTCTCCATGGGGAAGATGTGTGTTTCGAGCAGATGGCATGGGCTAGCATGGGCGAGATGAAAAATGCTAATTTGTGAAATGTGGCTAAAACCACCTGATCGGAGTTCTCATTAGGAAGCGGTTTGAGTTCGTCTCTGAAGGCAACATCTCACCAGAACGCACACACCTTCCCTCTCGGCACTATTTTAATCCTTACACTCTCTCTCTCTCTATCTCTCTTTCCACCCACTCCCCCCCCCCCCCCACACACACACACACACTTTATGATTCATTCCCATGGTGTAAAGTGACAGACTGTAATGTTCAGGTGGCTGAGTTTCATCTCATGTGGATCATAAATAGATGCAGTGAGAAGAAGATGGTCAGTGGTGTGTGTTTAGCTTACAAATATTATCAGATTTGTTCTCGGGTCCATTAGCATTAGGACTGAATAACTGATGCAGTGCTCTTTGGGTCCAATAGAGGGCATGTACTTAAATCTGGGTGTTGACGTTGTAAACACAGTGTGAGAGGGAAATGATGTCCGATCAACCTGATGACAAAACCGAATCAGACATTGTGTAATGTCTGCAGTGTGACTGATAAATTCACTATATGGAAAACGTATGTGCACCCCTGACCATCACACTCATATGTGGATCTTCTCTGAACGATTGCCAGAACGTCTGAAGCACTCAATTATATAGAACATATCTGTATGCTGTAGCTTTACAGTTTCCCTTCACTGGAATTAAGAGACCCAAACACTGTTCCAGCAAGAAACAAAGGGCACAACGCAAGCTCCATGAAGACGTGGTGTGTGAAGGTTGGAAGAAGGTGGGAGATGTTGAGTTTCCTGCACAGAGCCCTGTCCTCAACCCCACTGAACACCTTCGGGATGAACTGGAACTGGAGTCTCCTCATGATCAACTCCAGTTGTCTATCCTCTTTTTGATAATAATTGATTTATCGATTCATTTCAGTCGTTACATTTTAAATAGAGGCATCAATCCAAACTGTGGCATCATTTAATCCGCACTCGTTAACACGGTTAGTTAATTCCTTGCTGTAATCAGTGTGTTGTGGATCTACTCTCATGCTATAGACCTCGAGTGATCGACTTATTTCACAGTTTTGAGTTCAACATCAAACGATATCATTATCATTACAAACAGAGCTCAACATTCCAAGGTGATGGAAGTGGCACTAACCGAGCAGTGAACAGTGTCCTACACCTTCTTTACTTTCTTCTTTACTTCTGAAGTTTCAACGAATAAAACTTCCCAGACTAAAGACTGAGGTGCTTCATGATGTCAGTGCCATTTAACTCTGAATACTCGCACATGGTGAGTAGACTTATTTTGCCTTGTTTATCTTGCATATAAAATATAAAAATGCCACCCACAAACCAAAACACAGCATGTTCAGTTCACTTTCTGTAACTGCGCTGGAAATGTACTCATAAAAATCTTTTATTTATTGGTCAGAAGTACAGCAAGGGGAAGATGTCAGCATGCCGAGAGCAGCTATTTTCATTAAGCCCGGTGTGAAGAAGTTAAGAACACCAAAACAACATCCCAACATCCTTTGAATAGAACAAGCGAAGATGAGGAAGAAGACAGAAACATGTGTGTATGAAGTGTGACCCTGAGATCAGCTTTCAGTCTGGATTACATGTGGAGATGTGTGAGTTTTCGAATGTGATCAGGATCAGGAGCGAACACGTCCGTGATTTCACTCGACTTCTTCCTGAGCATATTGCTTTGACACACCGCTGCAGCGCAGTTCAGCGCTTCTCTGTCTCGTTCTGAAACCTTTTCACTCATATTTTAATGAGCTAAGGACAGCTGGTGTTTAATCTGCTCTTCCCACCACGTTTACACCGGTGCTGCAGTGAAAACACACACCTTAACAAGCAGTTCACACTTTTACTCTATTTTCAGCTGGAAGGTAAGAAATGATTAAAGCTGCATGTCTACGGAAATCTGAAAGCAACCAGGAAGTAAAAGAAGCTAAAACCTTGCACAAACAATGTGCAAAAAACCCACAATCATAAAACCTGCTAGTTTGGTTGTTTGAGCATTGCTCATTAATACAGTGCAGTGTTTAGTGTGTGGGTGAAGAGAACCCGGGTGTGTTCTCCGTCTCTGTGCGGTTCTTTAGACAAGTGAGAACACAACAGTCACACTCGGTCCACTTTTAAAATGAGAAAGTGATTCGACTCTGAATCTTCTCATGTGCAGGAAATGCTAAACTGAGCCAAAGCACAGAGCTGTAGCTCTTTTGGAACTGCTGCTGGTGTTGTGTCACAGAGCGGCGTAACACACACTCGGAGGAAAGACACATGCACAAGCTCACACACACGTACGACTGGCTAGTGTCACCGTGATTGACAGACGAGACAGGGTATGCTTTTTTCTCGTGGCCCTGGATGATCCCCTGGAGGATAGGATGAAACACTTGTTTTGTTGTTTTCAAGCCCCGCCCCCTTACCACACGCCTTTTACATAAAGTGTTTTGAAATGTTTAGGTACTTTAATTATATACCATGTGAGAATACTGAAGAGAAACAAACCATAATTTTCAAACATTGTATTTAAAGGTTTCTGAGAGAGAGAGAGAGAGAGAGAGAGAGAGTGAGAGACTCTTACTTCACTTAATGTTATTTTAATACAATATATTTATATAATTTAAATAATAAATGAATAATATGTTTTAAATATCTGCATTTTTGTGTTTTTTTTGTGCTAATCTTCAGAACACGTTGCTCCATCTTATAGAAATCGAAAGATCTCTCTCTCTCTGTCTGTCTCTCTCTCTGTCTGTCTCTCTCTCTCTCTCTCTCTCTGTCTCTCTCTCTCTCTCTCTCTCTCTCTCTCTCTCTCTCTCTCTCTCTCTCTCCTCTCTCTCTCTCTCTCTCTCTCTCTCTCTCTCTCTCTCTCTCTCTCTCTCTCTCTCTCTCTCTCTCTCTCTCTCTCTCTCTCTCTCTTATTCAATTATTCATTACATTCACACTTTCAGTTTTTTCTCTTTCTCCTTTCTCTCCTTCTTTTATCGCACCAATCATTAATTCTCCTCTCTCTGTTTCATTATTTCCTGTCCTTCACAGTCTTTCTTGTTCTTCTCCATATCTATCGGTCTTTCTTTCTCCTTTACATCTCTTTTTCACCTCCTCTCCTCTATCACTCTCAGCTCCGTGTATTCACTGTCGGAATATTTTCACAGTATATTTCCTTCTGGAAATAAAAAAATAATAATAAAAATCTACTCTTTCTTATCCTTTAAATCTGTGCAAATAGAAAACAAACTGAAATAATCATCCTTCACTCAGCACTCGATCTAACAGGTGAGAAAGTGTCCCAGAAACCCCGAGTCAGCGCTTTGAGCCTACTTGAAATGCTGAAAGTGTGAAATGGAGTTTAACACAGGTCTCAGATCAGTTCTGCAGTCGGACAGCAAAGTTGCGTTTTCAGCAGAGAAACTTCTCTTATTCAGCACTCAGAGTTCTGCTGTGACCTCGATTTATTCTCACAACGCTTTTAGCATCACAGCGACACGCAGTTGGAGGAACACACCTGGCCGTGCTGGATTTATTCCTGAAAAAAACGAACATCTGTCTTCTTCTTTCTCATGTGGAGCGAGCGAGGGATGATGGAGCTAGAGAGAGAGAGAGAGAGAGTGAGAGAGAGAGAGAGAGAGTGAGAGAGTAAAAGAGAGAGAGAGAGTGAGAGAGAGGAGAGAGAGAGAGAGAGAGAGAGAGAGAGAGTGTGAGAGAGAGAGAGAGAGAGAGAGAGAGAGGTGTCTT
>JAFFST010046121.1:42290-46489 GCA_022414735.1 Noturus placidus | reverse complement strand
GTACTGGGAGGGGTTTGCTTATGATGTAATATATTGGGAGGGGTTTGCTTATGATGTAATATATTGGGAGGGGTTTGCTTATGATGTAATGTACTGGGAGGGGTTTGGTTATAATATAATGTACTGGGAGGGGTTTGGTTATAATATAATGTTCTGGGAGGGGTTTTAGTTATGATGTAATATATTGGGAAGGGGTTGCTTATGATGTAATATATTGGGAGGGGTTTGCTTATGATGTAATGTACTGGGAGTGGTTTGGTTATAATATAATGTACTGGGAGGGGTTTGGTTATAATATAATGTACTGGGAGGGGTTTTAGTTATGATGTAATATATTGGGAGGGATGTTGAGAATCAAAGCTTGCTTTGGAGCAATGGATGTATTTACTCGTATATCATCCAGAGTGGTTTGAGTGATGTTTGGATGTATGTTTCTTTAGCATTCCCACCCACCCTACCACTTAATCATACACACATACACACAGATCTAGAGCTGTTCTATATGACCATGTCTTCATGTCTGTCCTTTATTCAAACCAACCCATTGTATCTCGGTCTGCTTTTCTCTCTTTGGCTTTTCCCATGTTTTTATGTCGTCCTCTCTCTGTGTGTGTGTGTGTGTGTGTGTGTGTGTGTGTGTGTGTGTGTGTGTGTGTGTGTGTGTGTGGCTTATTGAATGGTTGCAGTTGTGGAATCATGTTCTGGGTTGTTGTTGCGTTGAAAATTGGATGATATGGAGTACACACACACACACACACACACACACACACACACTCACACACACACACACACACACACACACCCTGGATCACATAGCCTGGTTAATGTATTATTTAGCAGTCATTCACACTGCTGCTATTGATCACCTGCATTCAGCACCTGTAGGAGCAAGTGGCTTACAGCTACAACTATTCCATATACTTTATGCTTTTTAAACATGTTATTTTATGTCTTTTTGGAACGTCAAAGGATTACTATTAGAGATACTCCTCACAGTTATTAAATTGTCAGTCTACGTGTTTTGTACTGAAGGGAAAGGACACTGAAAAGTGCAATACCATGTCAGACACTGTCAATGCTAAAAAGAAAGAAAGAAGGAAATGTATAGCATTGTATAATTTACTATAGTGCTTTTAACAATGATTAAAAGTTCTTGGTACTACTGGAATGGGACATATGCAAACAAAAACATCAAATGTCATGATTTCCTGACAGACAATATGTACAGAATATTGATATTTATGCCACAGTGCTGTAACAACTTGTTAACAACTTACATGGTGGACGTCTCATAATCTAAAACTAATAATCAATGGATTAAATGAAGGGACATTTATGGGAAATACTATCAGTCCATGTGTACATTTATTCATTTAGCAGACGCTTTTATCCAAAGCGACTTACAAATGAGACACACTCACACACCAATGGTAGCAGAGCTGCATGCAAGGTGCTAGCTTGCCATCGGGGGCAACTTAGGGTTCAGTGTCTTGCCCAAGGACACTTCGGCATGGGATCACCCGGGCCGGGATTCGAACCATCAACCCTACGATTAGTGGATTAGTGGACAACCCGCTCTACCGACTGAGCCACAGCCGCCCCACAGTCGGAGGTAGAGCTGAAACTTTAGGTTTTCAGACACAGGAAAATCTTCAGGACATTCCATTTTATGATTTTAAACCAGTGTTGTTGTTTTTTTTTTGTCTTATTAACTTCAAGAGAGAGATAATTGCGAGAACAAAAAATGTTTGTGGACATTTCACAACATTAAATAGTTGGGATGTTGCTATGCTATTAGAGGAATAAAGCACTACTGGACATGCTTTTATAGGTAAATAATCAACTTCTGGGTGGTAACAGTAACTCTGCATCATATCCATCCATCCATCCATCCATCTTCTATACCGCTTATCCTTCCTTCAGGGTCATGGGGAACCTGGAGTCTATCCCAGGAAGCATCGGGCGCAAGGCGGGATACACCCTGGACAGGGTGCCAGTCCATCGCAGGGCACAGTCACACTCACATATTCATACACTACGGACACTTTAGACATGCCAATCAGTCTACCATGCATGTCTTTGTACTGGGGGAAACCGGATTACCCGGAGGAAACCCCCGACGCACAGGGAGAACATGCAAACTCCGCCCACACAGGGCCACGAAAATCCCCGAACCTGGAGGTGTGATGCGAACGTGCTAACCACTAAGCCACCATGAGCCCTTGCATCATATCTATTTAATTACATTTATCCATAAACAACAGAGGAACAAGTTCATAACGTAAGAGAAATGGTTTATATCTCTGCTTTATTTCTCTGTGCTATAGAATTAAAGCTGACATAGCTCGATTTGGTGACATCAAGCAGAGAAAGAAGGATAGATGTATAGAGAGACAGACAGACAGATGTGCTGCTGATTGGTCAGCTGCAGTAACGACCAGTTGAACTTCAACATTCCTGACATTCCATCGGTGTATTTTAATAGAAAAGGTTCATCAGCATGGACACCCACCACAACTTTTTTATTATTATTATTTACACTAAAACATCCAGTCAAAGACATGCATAAATAGAAGAGTACAGAAGTGTACGAGTTGAGAGACAGATTAGGATTCATCGTGCATCAGACCTCAGATTCCAGGAGTTCACCTTTAATGAGCTTTAATCATCTTCTCTCCATGTCAGCATGACACCCGACACCGGGGGCTCAGAGGCAACGAACTGGGGAGCTCGAAAAAGCAAAGAGCGACTCTTATATCCATTTTTTTAATTATCGCACTCACTTCAAAAAGCAAGTAATAACTTAGTAATAGAGTCGCAGGATTTTATAAAGAGATCGAGAATAGAAAGAGAGCACCATCTGAACTGGTTCTAATGTATAATTAAAACGTTACACTTTGGGTCCTCTCTTCTACTCGAGTCTGAGGAAGAAAGCGATTCCGCATCAGTACGGACTCACTACTGTTTTTGTCCCTTTTTACAGATAACAGCAAGTCATCCAGGGTCAGAAACAATGTGTGCAGTTTATACAATACTAACTTGGTACTATAAGAGTGAGTAATATGGAAAAATATGGAAAACATATCATAGTTGGGGGGCGCACGGTGGCTTAGTGGTTAGCACGTTCGCCTCACACCTCCAGGGTCCAGGGTTCGAGTCCCGCCAGGGCCGTGTGTGTGCGGAGTTTGCATGTTCTCCACGTGTGTCGGGGGTTTCCTCCGGGTACTCTGGTTTCCTCCCCCAGTCCAAAGACATGCATGGTAGTCTGATTGGCGTGTCTAAAGTGTCCGTAGTGTATGAATGTGTGTGTGAGAGTGTATGTGATTGTGCCCTGCGATGGATTGGCACCCTGTCCAGGGTGTACCCCGCCTTGTGCCCGATGCTCCCTGGGATAGGCTCCAGGTTCCCCGTGACCCTGAAAAGGAGTAAGCGGTTGAAGATGGATGGATGGATGGATGGATGGATATCATAGTTGACGTGATTCACAGTATGTATAGGTAAGGGATTATCCACGTCTAGGTGTGCTTTAAACGATTTTAATGCACGACGTGGAGGCAACGTACTACCCGAAGTGCATTCAAATCGTGTAATGCAGACCTAGCCATGGATTATCACGCTTATCCCGTGGCCAATTGCTAGCACTGACAAGTTAAAGCTGTCATTGATGTTTGCAGAGCAAAATTTGACTGAACGGATAAAAATAACGGTTAACTTTCATTACTTATTTTATATACGGGTCGTTAGATCTAGACTTCTACTCACTCTGAAATATACACAAAGATAAAGTAGTGCGATAAGATTACATTTATTTGAATGAATTATTAAACATTAGCGAGCGAGAGAGAGAGAGAGAGAGAGAGAGAAAGAGAGAGAGAGAGATTGTGTGTGTGTGTGTGTGTGTGTGTGTGTGTGTGTGTGTGTGTGTGTGTGAATTACCTGTGTCTGTGCCGCATCTCTACAAATAATGACGCTGTGAGTTTAACCTATGAGTTGGACGCTGTGGCGGCTGTGGGCCCTTTAGCAAGGCCCTTAACCCTCTCTGCTCCAGGGGAGCCGTATCATGGCTGACCCTGCGCACTGAACCCAACTTCCTGACAGGCTGGGGTATGCGAAGAAAGCTGGGGGCAGCTGTGGCTCAGTCGGTAGAGTGGGTAGTCCACTAATCCACTAATCGTAGGGTTGGTGGTTCGAATCCCGGC
>JAFFST010046121.1:27290-37290 GCA_022414735.1 Noturus placidus | reverse complement strand
TTAGTGAATCCTAGTTCCGTTGTTTCCTAGTTCCATTGTTTCCTAGTTCCGTTGTTTCCTAGTTCCGTTGTTTCCTAGTTCCGTTGTTTCCTAGTTCCGTTGTTTCCTAGTTCCATTGTTTCCTAGTTCCATTGTTTCCTAGTTCCGTTGTTTCCTGGTTCTCAATAACCATAATTTACTTGTCCTTCAATTCCAGGTGTGTCCTAGTTGTGGATGTCTTGCCTTGCAACATATGTAGAAGAGATCTTTGGATAGTTAAGGATTCATTGCCTATAAAGGGCCTTCTACATGGAGCCTTTTCTGAAAACCCTGAGTTACAGTGTTCTGTTTGGAACCTCTAATGTTTCCTCCACACAAAGAACATCTGAAGAACCTTTAAGGGAGATGCGAGGTGTGAGATGCAAAGGATGTGAGATGATGTGTTTAGTAGGATGTGTTTGGAGCCTGAAGTTGCTTCATTAGTGCAAATGTTATCATGGTTTTACACTCATTGACACTGGGTGAAGGAGGAAGTGTCCATAAATGTGTATCCATGACTAAACCCATAAACTCATGTCCTGATATAAAACCCTAAATCTCTCTCTCTCTCTCTCTCTCTCTCTCTCTCTCGCTCTCTCTCTCTCTCTCTACCTGTCTGTCTCTCAGGCAGTAGATGAGTTGAGCTAACCCATTTGACCACACTGTTTCCTGTCTCCGCTGCACCACACGCCTCATGAAATATTTAATGTGCTCCACACTGACCTCTCTTTCTCTCTCCTCTGTCCCTCCCTCATGCTCCCTCACTCTAGTCTTCCTTTTCCCTTTTCTACTCATCCATTCCTGTCAAGTTCACTCCACTTCTTTTCCTCTGTGTTTTGCTTCTCTTGCTCACTCATTCTCTCTCTCTTTCTCTCTCTCTCTCTCTTTCTCTCTCTCTCTCTCTCTCTCTCCCTATCTCTCTCATTTTTCATTGATTCATGTCCACTCCATTCATTCTCATTTTTCCATTCACATCAAGTCCACTGCGATGTCCTTTCTTCATCACTCCTGTTTTCCTGATTCACCCCTCATCTACTCCCCACTCTCTTCCTGTTTTAATTCCTCCACCTCATGATTTCTCTCCTGTTTTCCTGTGAAGTTCTTTCTTCTATCATTACTGCTTTCCTCTCTCTCTCTCTCTCTCTCTCTCTCTCTCTCTCTCGTTTCATTCCGTCATCTTTTTTCCCAATATCCTCCACTTCACTTCCACATTTCTCCTTTCTACATTCTTCCTCCTCTATTTTTCTTCTCCTCTCCCATGCCGTTATACCTCCTCCGTCTTTCCTCTCCTCCCCCTCTGTTTTTTTGCGTGAGGCTCTGAATTGGAGAGGATCTGCGCCGCTGTCCTGTTTAATCAACACTGATGAATATTTGATGGTGTGGTGAGAGCAGGCCAGCCTTTCTCATTATCACACACTGAGAGAGAGAGAGAGAGAGAGAGAGAGAGAGAGAGAGAGAGAGAGAGGCAGATGCAGAAAGATGGGGGTATACACACTGTTACTAGCTACACATGCATACGTACACATATGTACACTAGGGGTGAGTGATATGAAAAAATATATGGAATGATAGACACAAAACACATTTTCAAAATATTATGAAAAGTGCTCT
The DNA here is from genome assembly GCA_022414735.1 of Noturus placidus. Lineage (NCBI taxonomy): Eukaryota > Metazoa > Chordata > Actinopteri > Siluriformes > Ictaluridae > Noturus > Noturus placidus. Next base: position 35,661 of record JAFFST010046121.1, on the reverse strand, counting down.
GCTGTTTACAGTGACATCATTATGTGGGAGGAGCTACGAATCTTCTGATTACCTAGAAAATCATTCATGGATGCTGTTTCAATATTGATTAATTTAGCCTTTAAGAGTGAATTGTAGCTATATCCCATTGAAGGATATCCAGTATATATCCAGTATATATATATATATATATATATATATATATATGTATACTGTCTACTGCCCAACAGTGGCAGCTTGGTGGTGTTGGAGGTTGAACCCCAAACCCTCTGATCAGTAACCCTAGAGCCTTGTGCCACCATTGCCCATTGGTTGTGATGGATGGATGGTGAGAGGATGGATGGCTGTATAGATGGATGCATGATTGTGTGGATGCACCCATAGATATTTGGATAGATGGATGGATAGGTGGGTGGTTGGGCAGTCAGACATATGCATTAATAGATGGATGGAAGGTAGATGGGTTTATAGATTGAAGTTTATTGCATGGATGTAGCATGGCTGGAAGGTTAATAGATGGATGGAGCATATATATGATAGATGGAAGAATGATGGATGGATGGAAGGATGATGTATGGTTGGATGAATGAAGCATACATTGATAGACGGATGGATGGATTGATGATTGATTGAACACAAAAATATCTTCATATAGAAAAATATAATTCATACACTAATTCATATATGAATGATGGCTGGATGACTGGCTGGATGGAACGCATGGAACGGATGGATGGAGGGATGGATGGAACGGATTGATGGATGGAGGGATGGATAGAGGATGGATGGAGGGATGGATGGAACGGATGGAACGGATGGATGGAGGGATGGAGGGATGGATGGAACAGATGGATAGAGGGATGGATGGAGGGATGGATGGAACGGATGGAACGGATGGATGGAGGGATGGATGGAATGGATGGATGGATGGAGGGATGGATGGAGGGATGGATAGAGGGATGGATGGAGGGATTGATGGAACGGATGGAATGGATGGATGGAGGTAGGGATGGATAGAGAGATGGATGGAACGGATGGATGGACGGAGGGATGGATAGAGGGATGGATGGAACGGATGGATGGAACGGATGGATGGAGGGATGGAACGGATGGATGGAACGGATGGATGGATGGAGGGATGGAACGGATGGATGGAGGGATGGAACGGATGGATGGAACGGATGGATGGAGGGATGGAACAGATGGATGGAACGGATGGATGGATGGAGGGATGGAACGGATGGATGGAGGGATGGAACGGATGAATGGAACGGATGGATGGATGGAGGCATGGATGGATGGATGGATGGATGGATGGATGGAACGGATGGATGGAGGGATCAGTAGTCATATGGGAATGTGCATCAATAAAATGGAAGGATGATGTATGGATGGATGAAACACTTCGGGGTGTACACACTTTTGTTGCCAGCGGTTTAGACATTAATGGCTGTGTGTAAATTTATACTGTTACACAAGCTGTACACTCACTACTTTACATTGTAGCAAAGTATCATTTCTTCAGTGTTGTACCATGAAAATATATCATCAAATATTTACACACATGTCAGGGGTGTACTCACGTTTGTGAGATACTGTATCTTCATACAGAAAAAATATACACAATACTATACTCACAAAATAATATATACAGGAACAAAGCCAAACACACATAAAAGTACACACACACACACACACACACACACACACACACACACACACACACACACACACACACACCTCTTCATGTGTTTGAAGGGTGTGTATAAATCCCCTGAACCTGATCTCTACTCTCACTCAGACTCAGCAGAAGCTGTGCTGCAGATGAGTTTGTGATGATGTGTGATGTCAGAGATGATGTTTAGGATCTGGCTCATACATTATGTATAACATTATCACCCTCTTCCCCAGTGCGTGTTGACTCTCAGATCGATAAGCTGTTCAGTGGGAGAAATGATCAGCTGACGATGTTTCCCACGGCAACACTGATATAATATCATTTACACACAGCTTGTGTGTTTGTGTTAGGAACAAGTTTATGCTAGCATTATGTAAGAATGGTGTCATTAGGTCACAGCAGTCTGCGTGTACATGAGCCACTGATGAAATACATATGGGTGTGATGGTCAGGTGTCCACATATTTTTGGCAATCTAAACCATAGTATAAACTAAGTATGTACTTCCAATAGAGGATGGATGGATGTTCACCTCACACCTCCACGGCTGGGAATTCGATTCCCACCGTGGTCCTGTGTGTACACATGTTCTCCCCGTGCAACTGGGGTTTCCTCTCGGTACTCCAGAAACCACAAAGCGTGAGAAACCACAAAGCGTAAACTCCTCTATCCTGAACACTTGCTCATATGGGAAAACTTACTGACAGACAGGACGTTTACACGGACAAGGATAATCCGATATGAACCCGATTAAGACGATACTCTGATTAAGAAACTAGCATGTAAACAGAGATTATTGATGACCTTAATCCGATTAAAGTCATACTCGCAGTAAACACAAACGTGTGGAGTACTCCTGTTTTAGTCGCATTATCGACGTGTGTTACAGACATGTAAACACCTTAATCACACTATTAACATCGTGTGGGATTTTTCACCGCATTTTGAAACAGGACACGATCACACACGGCAGCGCTCAACCGTTTTACGGCACACAAGACAACACTGCTGTGTCCGAATAGTATATAGTAGGTTAAATACACGTATTTTGGCTGCTATATAGTAGGCGAAATACATGTATCTCAGCTACTATATAGGAACGTATGCGGTTTGGGACGCAGCCCACGGTTTCAAGCAGTCATCTATTAGCACGCACAGCATGACAAATAATTACCCGCACCTGAAACTTTCATAAAATTAAAAATAAAAACACCCAAAACTGTATACGGTACCATAACGAAGACGAACTGTACGTCGATACGTGAAATTCTAGAGGGACGGCGGACGGCGTGGCGCGGTGACGTAATGACATGTGCTGTTAATCCATCTATGTTCTATAACATGTAACACAGGAACATGAAAGGAATATTCTAAAAGCGACTCATGTAAACACCTTAATCACAATATTGTCTTATTCCGAATAAGGTCAGTAATGACATTACTGCTGTTCATGTAAACGTAGTCACTGTTACAAAGCACTGACACTATCGACTCCTTCCATGAATGTTAATTAAATATCTCATTACAGAAAAGCTCACCATATTAACATGTGTAATACGTAATCTGTTTATATCGAGAGTCCTCCGTCCAAGTCCTTGTATATGCTGTTACTATAGAAACAATAACATATTACAATAAGCACATTAATATAAACATGTGATTTGCCTTGCAGCCGGAATTACTAGAACATGAATCGACATCTTCTGATTAATCATAATAATAATAATAATAATAATAATAATAATAATAATAGCCAGCTAACTGTTAGCAATAAAGTTGTATGAATATGACTTGAATCCACTCAGTAATCTTGAACAGGGTAGTTCACACACACACACACACACACACACACACACACACACACACACACACACACACGTGGCAGAGACGTCCCTTTGTTTCCATGTCTGGGCTCAAACACAGGCCCACGTTCCCATATATGGCCACACACACACACACAAAGTTCATGTTAGAGCCCAGGATGTACGGTAAATTGTCCATGTACACCGCCTGTGTGATTTCCTTTCAGCTAATATGACTCTGTGACACATCCATCTGATACACCACAGTCTCTTCTCTTCATCACACTCCTCAGCAGAAAAAAAAAATCATTCAGGAGTTTCCACAGAAAACCGTGTGTCCGGTGTTGTTTGGTTATTTCCGCCATGAAGACGAACGCTGCACTGACTGACTCCAATCTCCCACTTTGCTCCATGTTTCGTGTGGTTTATAACTGCGTCTGTGTCCCGGAGCTGCTTGGGTAAAGATCTCAGTGCTTTGGGGAGAAGAAGGCACGAGCGATGGAGACCGCAGGCGGAACGAGGATAATGATGAGGGGCGAGCCTGTTCAATAGGGAGGTCAAAGAGACACGACGCCCAAGGCCTTCAGAGAGCTAAAGAGACAGAACAAATGAGAGGAAGGGGTTTGGCATTTATCTAGCCGAATACACACACACACACACACACACACACACACACACACACACACACACACACTGACGGCTGACGGGCTGCAAGGAGAGGAATGATGTACAGGCACCTGCTGTTACAACACTCTGCTTCTACAATGATCTCTATTCATTTCTTTTAAAATAGTTAGTATTTTTATGCAGGGAGGGGCGGGGGCGGGGCGAGCGGGTTGTGCTTGATCTCTATGTGTGGTGGATTGTGTTGGTTAAATAACCTGATCTGCGAATGACAAGATCGTTAAATTAACTGTTATTTTGGAACATATTATTCTTTCTGAATCAGTCAAATCATGGTTTTATAATATCAATGCGCTGGTTCTGATATGTTATTGTTTCCATAGCAACAACTCAATCGCAGAGACTTCAGTGGCAGACCCTTCATTCTGTGTGTCGATAATCATCGATATAGTGAAGCTTTCTGTTAAAGAGACATTTACACCGCATTAATGGAAGGAGTCTCCAGTATCAGTGCTTCGTAACGGTCCGTATGTTTTCCAATTTTTCTTGGTAACATGAATACTTCGAGAGAGAGGAAAAAGAAAGGTGAGAGAATGACTGCTTATATCTGCTATAAAAACAGCAAGCATCAGTTTTGTGGATGTTCCTTAGCATTAAATGTAACTGTACGTGGTTAAAAGTTGTCGTTCAGTTAATAATAAATGTAATTGTTGACAAATTGCTGTGTGATAAGAGGAACTAAACACTCGGGGGTCATGCTGTTATTAGAAAACTCTGCATTGCATCAGGCCTCATCATGCCAACGTATCTTGGATTCCAATAACAGCATATCTTCAAGTGTTTTATTCCTTACACACTGACCTTATTACAACAAAAGCATGTCATTCTTCTAAAGTCCCATTTAAGTCATTAATGTCTTGATGAAATGAGCATTTTTCAGACTAGCATGTTATTTTTAAGGCTTAAGCTCGAACATATAGACTGGGCTTAACACACACATCCCACTAATCCGGCACGTTTTCAGGGTTGTATAGGTCATATTATAAATGCACCCCATGTGCTTGCATCTGCATGGGCCATTTTGAAGGGCACTTTAAAGATCTTAACCTTCATTTCAGTCTAGCAGGGGGCCACGTCAGTAAATACATGCTCCTTGCTACAGGGGTCAAACCCGGCTTATCAAATATTTTTCGACCAAAATGATGGATTTATTAAACAAATACGTTTTGCAGCTGACTCCGAAGCCCCTTGTGATTGAAATTTGCTGCTGTGTCAACCGGAGCTTGGGCGGAGATTACTGAGCAAATACGAGCTGGAGATGAACACAGATCCGGAGGAGACACTCGACACGCCCTTATTTAAAACCCCACCCTTCACAGGGTCCTTCAATGAGTTGACAGCAGAAGGGACAGAGAGGAATAATAATAATAATAATAATAATAATAATATGGTGATGACGATTGTAATAACAATAGTGATGATGATGATGATGGTGATGAAGATGACTGTGCAGTGATAGTAATGATAATGACAGCGATGGTGGTAACGAGGATGATGGAAATGACTGCAATGTCGGTGATGACACGGTTGGTGAGGTTGGTCATGGTTGATGTGATAGACATAAGACAACACTGCAGTAATGGTGGTGGTGATGATAAGAATGGTCATAATAATGAAGATAATGATGATGATGGTTGTGGTTGATATGATGGTGATGATGATGATGATGATGATGATGATGATGATGATGATGGTGGTGGTGCTGGTGATGGTGATGATTATGATGTGATGATGATGATGGTGGTGATAATGATGATGATGATGATGATGATGATGATGATGATGTTTGTGGTTAATGAAATGGTGATGAGAATTTTAATAATAATGAGATTAGCAATGGTAATGAGAATGAAAGTAATGGTGGTGGTGATGATGATGATGATGGTGGTGATGATGATAGTGGTGGTGATGATGATGATGGTGGTGGTGATGATGATGGTGATGATGGTAGTGATTGTGGTGGTGGTGATGATCGTGATTGTGTTGGTGATGATGTGATGATGGTGGTGATGATGATGGTGGTGATGATGATGATGATGGTGGTGGTGATGATGATGGTGGTGGTGATGATAGTGGTGGTGATGAGGATGTGATGGTGATGATGATGATGATGATGGTGGTGGTGATGATGATGATGATGATGATGATGATGATGGTGGTGGTTATGATGATGATGATGATGATGATGATGATGATGGTGGTGGTGATGATGATGATGGTGGTGGTGGTGGTGGTGGTGATGATGATGGTGATGATGGTGATTGTGGTGGTGATGATGTGATGTGGGGGTGATGATGATGATGGTGGTGGTGATGATGATGGTGATTGTGGTGGTGATGATGTGATGGTGATGATGATGATGGTGGTGGTGATGATGGTGGTGATGATGTGATGATGATGTGATGGTGATGATTACATTTACATTTATTCATTTAGCAGACGCTTTTATCCAAAGAGACTTACAAATGAGACACACTCACACACCAATGGGAGCAGAGCTGCATGCAAGGTACTAGCTTACCATCGGGGACAACTTAGGGTTCAGTGTCTTGCTCAAGGACACTTCGGCATGGGATCACCCTGGCCGGGATTCGAACCACCAACCCTACGATTAGTGGACAACCCGCTCTACCGACGGAGCCACAGCCGCCCTATGATGATCATCATAGGTGGTGGCGATGATGATGATGGTGGTGGTGGTGATGATGATGATGATGGTGATGGTGGTGATGATGATGATGATGATGATGGTGATGGTGGTGATGATGATGATGGTGATTGTGGTGGTGTTGATGATAGTGGTGGTGATGATGATGATGATGATGATGGTGATGGTGGTGATGATGATGATGATGGTGATGGTGGTGATGATGATGATGATGGTGATGGTGGTGATGATGATGGTGGTGGTGGTGATGATGATGATGATGGTGGTGATGATGATGATGGTGGTGGTGGTGGTGGTGATGATGATGGTGATTGTGGTGGTGTTGATAGTGGTGGTGATGATGATGATGATGATGATGGTGGTGGTGATGATGGTGGTGGTGATGATGGTGATTGTGGTGGTGATGAGGATGTGATGGTGATGATGATGATGATGATGGTGGTGGTGATGATGATGATGATGATGATGATGATGATGATGATGATGGTGATGATGATGATGATAGTGGTGGTATTGTAAACATTGATGGTACGAATGAGAATAGCACTCATAATGATGATGATCATGAGGATAATGATGGATCATGAGGATAATGAGGATATAAACGTTTCACGTTTATAGGGAATAATCACATGACATATTTGTATGCAATACAACTACAATTATAATTATCTTTGGAATGATTGCACATGGACCCTAGAAAAGCCTGTCTCAAAATGACATGACATGACATGACAATTAAAGTATTAAAGCATTGTCATGTTTTTGCTTGAGGAAAAAAATATTGTTGAAATGAGAAAAAAAATGGATAGAAATTCTTTGACAATTCCCAGTGGGGGAAAAAGATTTGTTTATACAGCAGCATATGTATAAGGTAATGGTGGCACAGCAGTCAAAATTAACCTGAAGAGCTGTCATCCTCTTTTTGGTTTTGTTTTGTTTTGTTATCCTTTTTTTATGAGATGTTTAAAACGTCACTGGGATGATTTAAGGGCAAAGACTGGTCAAAGTTTAACATCTCAGTGGAAATTAGACATTAGGATTGAACACGTGGCAGGAGACTGTTATTGCTTTGCATACTGTACAGCCCACCATAGGATAGTGGTTTACCAGGGGGAAGAAGGCAGGGCGTCCGTGGTTAAGGCGTTTCTAATTTGCATATTCATAGAATTTGGATTTATCGCTGAGGGTGAAGTGGAAGCGCTTCTGTGCCCTTTTCTGTGATTTTTTTTTCAAGCAATTTATTATGCAATATGGGAAAATGTCTATACTAATATGAGACAAGTTAGGGGGAGATAAACCCATGAAAGAGCTACTATTATTATTATTATTATTATTATTATTATTATTATTATTATTATTATTATTATCATCATAATCATTATTATCATCATCATCATCATCATTATTATTATTATTATTATTATTATTATTATTACTATTATTATTATTATTATTATCATAACTATTATCATCATCATCATCACTATTATTATTATTATTATTATTATCATAACTATTATCATCATCATCATCATCATTATCATCATTATTATTATTA
>JAFFST010046121.1:17290-24790 GCA_022414735.1 Noturus placidus | reverse complement strand
TAGAGTTATTACCAAAAATACGACATGGTATTGTCCCATTTCTTACTTAGCTGCGACTAAATCCTCTCCTAATCAATAATAATAATAATAATAATAATAATAATAATAATAATAATAATAATAGAATCGACTCGTCCTCTGTAATCTGAAACTGATATGTTTTAATTGCCTTCTAATTGTTTGTTTTATCTCTGAAATTTGAATATAATTTTCCTCCTTTTTCCTTCCTAATTTGTCTATTTATCAATATTATAAACAAAATAAAAAATTATATATATATATATATATATATATGCCTTCATTCAAATGGAGTTAAGGAAATAGGCAATAATAATAATAATAATAATAATAAAGAGCTGGGATCTGAACTCGTCACCTTCAGTAGTGCATCTTGATAAGAACTGTCTGCTGAAAATCACCAGCAGGATGACTTCAACTTGCGCATCCAGGTTTTAATTATTAAAAGTGAATTGTGAACAATATTATTTCAAAGCACTCTGTCTTCGTTTGATGTACACAAAAAAAAATGTTTTATATATGGATTTGTATATACGTAAGTGGCATTAGGAGGATTATACCTGGTGGATACACAAGAAAATGTATAATAATAATAATAATAATAATAATAATAATAATAATAATAATAATAATAATAATAATAATAATCAGTCGTGTTGTTTTCATTAATTTATTGAGAAGTGAACGGGCTCGCGGAGTGGATTTGGCTTTACAGAACAGAAGGACTGATGGATGGATGGATGAGTGGATGGATGAGTGAGTGGATGGATGGGTGGATGGATGGGTGGATGGGAAGATGAAGGGACTCAGAGCGCGCGCGCGACTCACCTTGGCCGCCGTCTGTAAACATATGTGCACAAAATAAATCACTATTTACACAATCTTCTCTTCTCTTATTTTTTTTCTTGACAATTATAACACGACAAAACGAACAGCGTGTGTGTGTGTGTGTGTGTGTGTGTGTGTGTGTGTGTGGCATTAAACAGTGACACCATCCACAAGGCTAACAGCAGGTCCTCTAATGCGGTAGTGCTTCAGTCGGTATTACTTTAATAATGCATAGAGAATGTTTGCACTGCAAACCAAGGTGTACAAATTCAAAAGAAATAAATCAATAAATAAATTAATTAAAAAAAAGACAATTCTATATAGATAGATATTTTTTTTTCCTCGCTATTATTATTATTATTATCCTTCATTTTGCTCCATCAGGATGGAGCTGTGATCGTCTGACACATGCGAAGTTGTTATAGAGCCATCATGAAATAATACCAGTGACAGATTAATAAATTAAATATATCAAATAAATTTGACATAAAACAGAGGGGGAAAAATGGAAATCCAGAGTGAGCGGGTGTCATCTGTATGTTTATATATACACAAAAAGCATTTCAGTAGAGCTAATCAATAATAATAATAATAATAATAATAATAATAATAATAATAATAATAATAATAACAATAATAATAATAATAATTTCAGTGCAATATTTAAAAATAAAATCAAAGTGGTGGTTGCCAGCTCTATTACAAACTCAACCATTAAACAGGGATTTTGTATCCTTTCTGTCTTATTATTATTTTATTTTATTTTATTTTTTTTTTTTCAAAATTTGACTGCTTTCCCATCAGAAATGACTTTTTAAAGCTCCCGATTCCAAACACACAAACCAGGAAATAAATTAAAACCCGTAAATAGAATCATCCAAACAAATCAACTGATAAGAACTCAAACAGGACCACGAGTTTACAGTATGAGGTAATCCTTCCATGGCTAGGCCATCATATGCCAGCAAATAAAAGTGAGTTTAATTCAAAAAGGTTGCTCAAAAGAACGAAATAAATAAAAATAAATAAATAAATAAATAAATAAGTAAATAAATAAATAAATAAATAAATAAATGAGCCCGAATTTCTTGTGTTCTTGCGATGTTTTTGAGGAAGAAGGCATTGTTAATTGTTCTCCGCAAGTCTGGATTACCTGGAGTTTGCATACATCACCAGCATCATGGGAAAATAAATATATAAATAAATAAATGATAAATATCATCATCTTAAATTAATTCAGGGCGCGAGAAGGGTCACGTAAAGTCTTATCCACAATAATAAAGTAATAAATCTGATTGATCATGAAAAACCCCACCGGGTCGGAACAGACCTACAAATTGTAGATCCCTTGGTCCAAAAAATGTCCTCATCCTCCTCCTCCTCATCATCATCATCATCATCATCATCATCATCATCATCACTGTCCTCATCTTCACCATCATCACCATCACCATGATCATCAGTGCGTCGCTGAAAATTTCAACCGTTTCTGTTTTTGTCTTTGGTTGCAAAACCAGACGCGCACCACGTTCTTTTTGAGGTCCAGTTTCTCGGCGATGGCCGCGATTTTCTCGCTGGAAGGTCGCGGTTGAACGGCGAAGTACGCCTCGAGAGAGCGCTTCTCGGGCGCGGCGATGGACGTGCGCTTGCGCTTCTTCTCGGCGCCGTTAAACAGCTCGGGTTTGTTCGTTTTCTCGCGCTGCGCGCCCTCGGCCTCCTCCAGCCAGGCCTGGAGAATGGGTTTGAGCGCGATCATGTTGTTGTGTGAAAGTGTCAGAGACTCGAACCTACATATGGTGCTCTGACTGAGCGAGCCCACGCCGGGGATTTTCAGGTTGGCCAGGGCGCCGCCCACGTCCGCCTGGGTGACCCCGAGTTTGATCCGCCGTTGTTTAAAGCGCTCGGCGAACGCCTCTAGCTCGCGCGGGTCCGTATCCGAGTCGGGCAAAGACGGAATTCCGTTGGGAACGAGGCCGGAGGCGCCCTGGGCGCTGCCGGGGTGGCTGGGTAAAAGCCCCGGATGCGGGTGGTGCGGGTGGTGATGGTGTCCAAGCGTGGAGTTGATGTTCATAGCGGCCTGGTGCGAGAGATGGCTCAAGCCGTGCATGTGTGAGTGCGGATGCGCCGAGGTCGAGATCAGTCCGCCGCCTCCACCACCTCCTCCACCGCCTCCACCTCCTCCACCGCCGCCTCCTCCAGCTCCTCCACCGGCCTCATGCGCGCTCATCAGGGTGAGTGAAGGTGAGCTGATGTGCTCCATCAGGTCCGGTGGATCCAAGTTCTGATGGTGGTGGTGGTGATGGTGGTGGTGGTGCGGGTGGTGCGGCGGCGCGATGGGCACCGTGGACGTAGACGAGCACGGTACGCTGTTCATCGTGTGGTACGTGGCGTCGGGTTTAAACGGGTGCGCTTTGCCCTGCGACACCGCCATGTCTACAGCCGCCAGGGCCTCGGCGCGCGCCAGCAGGGTCTCGTCCAGGCTCGCGAAGATGTTGCTCTGTAGCTGCAAATCGGACAGCACAGTCAGGACACTTCCGTTTAGACAAACATGCTAATATTCTCATCATATTAATACCTGAGAGGACTTTCCAAAACCAAAAAGCGTAACAATGAAAAAAAATATATATATATATATGAAATAATCGACAGAATAAGATCATGCCTTCAGTTGCATGCACGCAGAATAAATTCAGCATGTCCACTGCAACATGGAATGTCTTCAGGACAAAAACAGAGAAGTTGTGTTGTTGTTGTTGTTGTTTGTTTGTTTTTTACCTGTGGAGTTTGCAGACACGCTCTCCGGATCGCCTCCGAGCTCGAGTGTAAAGTGGTGTATTTGTGCTCGGGTAAACTCGCGTGCATGGCGAAATGAGGCTGTTTGCTGTTCATGGACATCATGATGTTCCTGTTTGTGTTTTGTCCGCAAAAGCGTCCAGCTTCGTCGGAAAAAAAAAAATAAAAATTTTTTTTTTACAAATTAAGTGCAACAGCAGAGCAGGAGAAATAAATAATAAATGATAAATAATAAAAAAAAAATAAAATAAAATAAATACGGATTTGAAATTCAAACTAATGCAGGCTCAGAGAACATCAATAAATAAAGATGTAAATAAAGTGGACGATGATGCTCCGGGTCCAGGGTTGCGGTGTGTGTGTGTGTGTGTGTGTGTGTGTGTGTGTGTGTGTGTGTGTGTGTAGTCTCAGGTCGCGATGGTGTGAAGTTTAGGAGATCTGAGAGCCCGGTGCAGAGAGGAGATGCCTTGCAGTGTCTCGGTGGCGCTTATCTGTCTCCCTGCACGCGCGGCGCTGCGCTCTTACACCTGAGTCCCCTCTCAAAATCTCGTCCAGTAAGAGCTCGCGTTCTCTCGCGAGACTTCGAGCGGCCACTGCCTGAGGCTACGGCTATGACCAAAGCCCCGCGCGCGCTGCCGAGCTTAATCTACTGCTGTCGGAATTACCGTAAATACGAGTTACGAGCGCTACAGAAGTCGTAAAAATTCCAGAGGAGGAGGTGGAATATCTGGAGATATGGGATACGGTAGGCTATGTTATAGTTCTGAGTTGTGACGTGTTAAAACAGAATGTATAAAGGGGGGGGGGGGCACTAATTAAAGCTTGTTTTGTGTTGGTCATTTTAAAAAGAATTGGCAGTATTTATCCAAATAAGTTGATTTAAATGTCTTCCAGCTGCAACAAGGCTTAACTGTGGTCCTACACCTAAGCAGGAGATTTAAGATCAGATAACTGGTTTAAAAAAATAATAATTCTTACTACATAAAGCAGGATGGAACTCCAAGGTTGCTGATTGGATCCTGTTACTGTCTGTGTGGACTTTTGTGATCTCTTGCAAGTTTCTTCCCAACTACGAAAATTAACCATACAAGTAGGCGAATTGGTGTCTCTAAATTGCCCATAGGTGCCATGGGCATGGGCGGCTGTGGCTCAGTCGGTAGAGCGGGTTATCCACTAATCCACTAATCACAGGATTGGTGGTTCGAATCCCGGCCCGGGTGATCCCATGCCGAAGTGTCCTTGGGCAAGACACTGAACCCTAAGTTGCCCCCGATGGCAAGCTAGCACCTTGCATGCAGCTCTGCTACCATTGGTGTGTGTGTGTCTCATTTGTAAGTCGCTTTGGATAAAAGCATCTGCTAAATGAATAAATGTAAATGTAAATGTAAAGTCCAGACAGGAGAGGAGTGTTCAGCTACATCATATACAACTTCATAGAGTTTAAAGGGATGAATTTATCCCTAATGAGCGATGCAGAGGTGACGGTGGCGAGGGAAAACTCCCTGAGACGACACGAGGAAGAACTCCTGAGAGGAACCGGACTCAAAAGGGAACCCGTCGTCATCTGGGTCTTCAAATAATTTCCGATATAAATAAATAAAGAAAGAAATATAATTCTTTGTTAATGGTTTTCTTTGCTAATCGATCAGGGTTTATGAATGCGCTGCCATTTACGCTTTTCAAACTTTTCGCTAACGTTCCGCAAGTTTACGTCCACCATTTTGGATGAAATCCCTCATATGGGCGGGGCTTAACAGCGCTTTACTCTCATTGGTTAGTGAGATTTGGATCGACAGCTCCCTGGCCCTCGGTTTTGGTTGTGTCTCAGGTGGTAGAGCGGGTTGTCCACTAATCGTAGGGTTGGCGGTTCGATTCCCGGCCCACATGACTCCACATGCCGAAGTGTCCTTGGGCAAGACACTGAACCCTAACTTGTCCCGATGGCAAGTTAGCACCTTGCATGGCAGCTCTGCTCCCATTGGTGTGTGAGTGTGTGTGTGAATGGGTGAATGAGACACAGTGTAAAGCTCTTTGGATAAAAGCGCTATATAAGTGCGCCACTTACCATTTACCATTTAAGTAGAAATCCCATTGGGCTGAATTTTGGAGAACATTCTGGATGCGGTCCTCTGTATAGTTATAGGCCTTGACTTACTTACTTAGTCAGCATATCATCATCATCATCATCATCATCATCATCATCATCATCATCCTCCTCAGCTAGTCAGTAGAGCTGTTGATCCCAATCTCACTAACCAATGAGAGTAAATTGCTGTTAAGCCCCGCCCACACCTGTGCTAACTGTCTAAACAAGAACTTGAGCATGAGCATCGGAGTCATTTCTGAATTCACTCGAGTTTTAACGTTAAGCCTGTCCTTTCAAACTAAATTGATTAACTGCTCAATGACGCAGACTTGAGTGCAAGCCGTTCTTCACGATTGCGGTCTTAAATCTATCCACGGAAGAACATCCTCAGCCATCTTTATGGTTCTTCTATAGTACCATCTCATGGTGATCACATATGCGTCTATTTGAAGCCATCCTCAGCAGCAGCGAGGTATTTATCATACAATTGTCCCAACAGGTTGTAAACCAAATTGTCACTAAGACCAGGCATGAAAAAATGCCCATATATTATTTATTTAAAATCAGAAACCTGTAAAGCTGATAAGTTTATCTACACGGACAAAAATGACAGACATGCAACTGTATACAACGTTTCAGAAATAAATAAATAAGCTCATCAGCTCAACCTATCATTCTTATATACCTTGTAAAATGTTGCCTGTAGCTATAACATCACTGTTTATTATAATATAAATTTCATTTTTTAAATGATGTCGTTTCGGCTAGTGAAATGTATTTATTTTTTTTATTATTATTGTTATAGTGACTGGTGACATGATCAAAGGAAATCTAGTCTTGATGTAAAATTTGCACGCAGTATAATTAATAATGGTTCATCATCACAATGATTGTACATCCACGCATATCGTGTGCAATTTATCACTTTGCTTTGAACATGCGGTCGTTATTCAGTTAAATAATCAGTAAGAGAGGTCTGACGGAATCGTCTCATGGTAGAAGTGTATAATCTTCGGCACAGCATTCTGTAGACCATTTTTCCATCAATACCGTTCGTTTATTTTCAGTGAATTCGCTCGTTCGGCCCTTTGATATCACTGTCCTCATTGATATCACGTCTATTTTCTGATCATAAATGTTGGAATAACGATATAAACTGTTTTACAGTTACGGTGTGTTCATGTTAAAGCACAGATCTCGGCTTGTGTCTTGAGATTGTAAACGATTGCAAGATGTCGAGCTCGGTGTGGAAGGAAAATCACTACACAGAATTATTCATACGTTTACTTATTATCATATATAATTATTCTTTTCGTGTGTGTGTGGAATTTACAATTCAACGGCCTTCCAAAACCACACTTTATTCTTATTTATTTATTCATTATTTATTTTACTGTCTTTCTGTACGGCTTTTCCATCAGCAGAAACATTGTGCTAGCATTAAACGAACACTTATTTTTGTTTCATTTTATTACGTTCTAGCAAAAATCCGGGGGATTTTATTTGTAAGTTTGGGCATGTATTAAGAAAATAAATATTTATGTGTATTGTTTATTTATTGCAATAATATCTATCTAATTTATAAATGCTAATGTTTAGGCCACTTAAGGCTAGCTAACTAACGATTTGTGACCTAGTTCTGCGATAGATAGATAGATAGATAGATAGATAGATAGATAGATAGATAGATAGATAGATAGATAGATAGATAGATAGATAGATAGATAGATAGATAGATAGATAGATACTTTATTGATCCCCAAGGGGGAAATTCG
>JAFFST010046121.1:1404-17178 GCA_022414735.1 Noturus placidus | reverse complement strand
AGTAGCTCAAGGCATCACACACACACACACACACACACACACACACACACACACACACACACACATACAATACAACATACAATACAGCAAGAAGTCAAAAAGACAGACTGGGAAATTGAGGTAGGGGTTGTGCATGTGGGCTAATATAGTCCATAAGTAGACATTGTAAACAGTAAAAAAACAGTCACACAGTAGATGCGCATGCGCCAACGTGAGTGGCAGCAACCCGAGTAGTAGCTCCGTAGCTAAAGCCTTACTATCACATAAAAAAAAAAAAAACCTGTAAGTGTTAAGAGCATATTCGTCATGTGATTTAATCGTCTTCAAAATGTTATCTAAATCTCCTAATCCTCTTTTTTCTCATTGCTAAATGTTTGTAAAACAGGTCTTTTTCATATGACAAACAATCCCAGATTCATAAACTGACGAGTTAATTATGATGAGCTTTTATTCAGGAGTCCCAGCTCCAGGAGTTCAGTACTGTAATGAATAACATTGACATTACTGGTCAGGGTACACTAGTTTCGCTGCTTTTAAGAGCCTCTGCCAAATGCCTGCATGGTCGCTGTCATTTATCAGCATGATTTATTATGCAAATGTAACCATATCATGTATATTTCACCAACCTTCAATCACTGCATGAAATTTTAATAGACTGACCGTGGCGTGTTTGTGAAATGAAGTGTCAATGCATTTGCTTAAGAGCAGTGATTTTCAATCCTCAGGAACTACAGCTAGTCCATAATTTTATTTTATCCTGTTTTAACTTCATCCATCTCCTGAAAATATAAACATCCTAATCCAGGCCTCTTAATGACCCTCTACCTAGGGGTCCTGAGTACTCAGTTCTGCTATTTCCCTTGTTCATAACTGTCTAGGTCTTTAGAGAACCATCATTTAAAGAACCCAGAAATGGTTCTTCACAGCAGTGCTACAAGGAACCATGTTCTCTAAGAGAAAAAAAACAACCTCTTAGTTAGTGCTTTAAGTAACCAAAGTAAGGTTCTTAAGAGTGATGCAAGGAGAACCTTTTCCAGTCCCTCCTTATAAGGTTCACTTTGACCTGTTAAGTGATGATCACTGAGATCACGTTGTTTCCTCATTGCCATGTTTGATGCTAGGATTAACTGAAGCTCTCGACCTGTATCTGCATGATGACATTTATTGTGCTGCTGCCTCAGGACAGACTCGCTGGATAATTGCATGATTGTGCAGGTGCTCCTTAGAACGTGGCTGGTGTGTGTATTATCCTAATTTCAGTTCCAGGTTGTAACACTACAAAATGTAGCAAAAGTTCAAGGGGGTGAATACTTATGCAAGGCACTGCCCCTTTAACACGGTCATGAATATATTTTACTGTTGAATATGGGTCTGTATCACCTGAAGAATCATACGATAAGACACACACTCCGTCCCACTCATGCTAAGAAATACAGTGGATATAAAAGAAACTGTGATAAATTATGGTAGAGGTTTATGGCAAAAACATTAATTTTACCACGGAACACCGTGAAGGCCATCATCAACAAGTGGAGAAAATGGAGCACCACAGTGACATCACCAAGAACAGGACGTCCCTCCAACATTTACTAAAGGACAAGACAAAAACGTACCAAGGAGGCTGCCAGGAGACCCACATCAACAATAAAGGAGCTGCAGGAATATCTGACAAGTACTGATTACTCTCTGCATGTCACAACAATCTCTCATATTCTTCACATGTCTGGGATATGGGGTACACCGGCTAGAGGGAAGCCCTTTCTCACAAAAACCATCCAATCTCAACTAAATAACCCCAAACCATCCATCCATCCATCTTCAACCGCTCACTCCTTTTCAGGGTCACGGGGAACCTGGAGTCTATCCCAGGGAGCATGGGGCACAAGGCGGGGTACACCCTGGACAGGGTGCCAGTCCATCGCAGGGCACAATCACATACACACTCACATTCATACACTACGGACACTTTAGACACGCCAATCAGCCTAACATGCATGTGTTTGGACTGGGGGAGGAAACCGGAGTACCCGGAGGAAACCCCCGAGAACATGCAAACTCCGCACACACATGGCCCCGGCGGGACTCGAACCCCGGACCCTGGAGGTGTGAGGCGGACATGCTAACCACTTATCCACCGTGCGCCCATAACCCCAAACCATGTGGGAAAATGTTTTATGGTCTCCATCCATCCATCTTCTATACAGCTGTATCGTTTTAATGGTCACGGGGAACCTGGAGCCAATTCCAGGGAGCATCAGGGCACAAGGCGGGGTACACCCTGGACAGGGTGCCAATCCATCGCAGGGCACAATCACATACACACTCACACACCCATTCATACACTACGAACACTTTAGACACACCAATCAGCCTACCATGCATGTCTTTGGACTGGGGGAGGAGACTGAGGTACCCAGAGGAAACCCCCTCATCACAGGGAGAACATGCAAACTCCACACACACAGGGCAATCCAACCTCCAACCCTGGCGGTGTGAGGCGAATGTGCTAACCACTAAGCCACCGTGCTTCTTGTGTTATGGCTTATGAGAACAATTCCAAAAGGTATGTTTGGTGCACAAAAAAAAAGCACATATCACCGAAAGAACACCATACTCACTGTGAAGCATGGTGGTGCCAGCATCATCTTTTCTTCAGCCAGAACTGGGAGTTTTATCAAAGTGGAGCGACTCATGAATAGCTACAAATACCAGTCAGTTACTGCTAGTAACCGAAAATGAAAAAGAATTTCACATTTCAGCGTTACAGTGACCCAAAGCGTACATCCAATTCAACAAAGGAACGACTTAACCCAAAGAATATCAGTGTTGTTGAATGGTCTAGCCAGAACCCAGACCTGAATAAACTAAAAATCTGTGAGGTGATCTGAAGCAGGCTGTGCACAGGACTGTATTACAATCTCATGGTGCTAGAATGTGTTTTGCAAGAAACAGTGGGGAAATATTACCAAGTCACGATGTGCCACACTGACAGACTCTCACCCAAAGAGACTGAGTGGTGGAATAAAATCAAAAGGTGCTTCCATGCAGTATTAGTTTAGGGGTGTGCAAACTAAGTTATTGTTATAAGTCGGGGTTGTTGTTTTTTTTTTTTTTTTTTTTGGTTCCCTAAAATGTTTCTAATAATTTTCTTCACTTTATTTGTATACTGTGGAATTTCACATTAACGGTGGGAAAAGATCTGACAGGTTTTTATCTCCGCGTCATTCTTTCACTTCACAAAAACCTGACATTTTAACAGGGGTGTGTAGACTTTTTTTTATATCCACTGTACATGTCACATCTATATATCACAACGACTTACACAATACCGTCTTGGTTGAGCGTTTGCAATTGTTCTACTAAAGAATATAAACCAGACACTGAAATGTATTTTATATACCAACCGAAATGGAGTTTAGATTATTAAGTCCATGCATCCTAAAATTTAAGTCAGAAATGTATACGGTGTATTGTGCGCGTGTTTCTCCACCCCCAAAACACTCAGGTTCTAATATTGTATGATTTACTTTGTTTTCTACTCATTCCACTATCAGGCTTCTTATCAAATACGAAGTTCCTCACAAAATAAACAGGGCTCTGTACAATCTGCTGGAGCGCCGGATATTAGATCACTTTGTTTAGCTGACGTCTGACAGCGCCATGCGAGGCGTTTTCAGAACACAGCGCTCAGCTGAAAACCCTTTATTCTCTTTCATTGTAAAAAAAATTTCAACTCAGAATAAAAAGCCGTGTAGATTCTGGTTCAGATCCTGTTAGTGACCAGAAGGTCGTTGGTTTCAATCCCATGAACGCCATTGCCAACATGGAAATCCTTACCACGATCCGAATGCATTCATTCCGGTTGCAGATTACGGATTAGCAGGTCGTAGGTAACTGAGCAGTCTGTAAACCAGTGGGTCTCAAAGATTTGAGCCTACACTATGTATAATTGATTTCTTAGAACTGATTGTGCGCTGCGATGGACTGGCACCCTGTCCAGGGTGTACCACGCCTTGTGCCCGATGCTTCCTGGGACAGGCTCCAGGTTCCCCCGTGACCCTGATAAAGGAGTAAGCGGTTGAAGATGGATGGAAAACTTTTAAAAAGCATCAGGTTGACAACATGGCTGCCTAAAGAAACTAATTAAATTGAATAAATTCAGTTAAATTAAGTAATTATGGTATTATGTTCCTACAAGCTGTTGTTTAATAATCAAAGTAACGATGGAACTGATCCGATACCCAGGATCAATATTGAGCCCGATACCAACAAAAATGGTGGATCAGTCCATCACAGGGCACAATCACATACACACACACACCCACTCATACACTACGGACACTTTAGACACGCCAATCAGCTACCATGCATGTCTTTGGACTGGGGGAGGAAACCAGAGTACCCAGAGAGAACCCTGATGCACGGGGAGAACATGCAAACTCTGCACACCCATGGCCCCGGTGGGAATCAAATCCCAAGCTGTGGAGGTGTGAGGTGAACATCCATCCATCCTCTACCGCTTACTCCTTTTTCAGGGTCACGGGAAACCTGGAGCCTATCCCAGGAGGCATAGGGTATAAGGCGGGGTACACCCTGGACAGGGTGCCAGTCCATCGCAGGGCACAATCACATACACACTCACACACACCATGAGGTGAACATGGTAACTACTAAACCACTGTGCACCTGTTAAAATCAGTAACAGTCCTGGAAAAGGAAATGGTGGTATTGCGCAATCTTGATATACAGGAATGTTTAAAGTTATTCACTCGGGAGTTATTCAATTGTTTCATCAAACAATTTATTTAGTACAAGTTTTGACAGTAGATGCTTTACAAAAATTTAATCTTAAGGTGTAATAACAACTTCCACAGTTGGCTAGAAAGATACTGTAGGATTAACATGAAACACTAAGAACTAAGTTATTTAACATGAACATAGCTGCCATTAGTCGAGGATAATACAGTGCAAAACATATACTAAAAAAATATATAATAATAATAATAATAATAATAATAATAATAATAATAACAACAACAAAAGAACAGAAAGAAATAAATAGATTTAAACAGATACTAGTTACCTGAGACCGTAGAGTCAGTCACTGGTATAAAAGAATATTGAGGTAACTTAAAAAAAGAAAAACATTACAGTGTTTAAAGCAAAAGCAAATAAAATAACCAAAAAATGAAATATAACCGCACTATAAACCTAAACCGGCACTAATCTCAGACCCGGAGGCTCCGCCCACTGGATACAGAGCTCACGTCCTTCCTTTGTACACTTTTCTGGCCAAATGCATCAGAAAACTGAAGGCTGCGATCTGATTGGCTCTCTGCTTTCCACTTCCAGGATAACACAAGGAGCATTTCCGAGTCAACGGACTGAAAAGGGGTCCGAGATAAACTCCCACCGTTAAAACGTACTCGTGGTGAGACGACTAGATGAGATCTGGCGTGTTTGATGATGAGCTAGTGGGAGAAAGTCTGTGATTGGTTGTCTGCTAATCAATGGCAAAAGTAGGACGTATTTATAAACAATCAGTCTGACTAAATGACCCCAGATCTTAGAGCCTCATGTCTCGTGTTAGCTGGAGAACTAGTGTCCTGGCAGGTTAGCAAACTAAAGATTATGAACCGTTCTTATAAATTGTTAAGAGTTCAGATTATGACTGTCATGTAAGCTAGCTGGCTAACACAATCTTTGACATGCATATATGAATACAGAGTGAGTCATGCAGTACAGATTGGAGGGAACTTGGGTTTTTAAGGTGTGAAACTATTTAATCCTGGACAGCTTGGCGGGACTGGACGTTGCTAAACTAATGGGACGTTTCCGCTTCACAGATTCACAGAAGGTCTCCGGTACATCTGCGGCGCCATGCTGCTGCTCTCCGGCTGATTCAGGATCAACATGGACGACCAGATCTGATAACGACACGGCATCAAAGTCAGGCGGAAACCGAGGCGTGTGAACGCGAGAGCCTTCCCCTTCGGCCATCATGGAGTCCAGTTCAGACACGATGTCGAGGAACGCCGCGTCCATACGAGCTTCCTCTGCTAAGGAGACGCCCTCGCTGACGTTCTGCTCGTTTTCCCTTGTGTTGTGGAAAGTACCGGAACAAGGCTCCTCCCACCTCCACACACTCGGACTAACTGAATTTACTGAGGATTTCTGCTCTAATAGACTGCTGCTGACTTTAGGAGAAGTGTGTTCCACTGAGGAAAATGCCGTGAAGCTGCTTGAGCTGCCACAGTCATCAAAGCTGAGCCTCCTCAGATAGGGGAGGCGGTTACAGCCGGGCTTTTTCTCGCGCCACACCACAGGGCTTTTCATACTTAAACGGCCAAGTGCTGAGGAGGGAGTAGGGGGAGTTGAGGGTATGGCAAAGTTCACCATAGGGTCCTTGTGAGGACCTGAAGCTACATCAGAGGGAGGAATATGCGGGAAACCACGATTGTGTGAAGGATCTACAGACGTATTGTCCAGGCTTGAGCTCCTACCGTCTACAGCTCCGTCCTGCCTCTGCTCAGAGGAAGTGTTCTGTGATGAAGACCCACTCTGGAGGTTCGACACTTGGAACTCCAGCTCCTCGATATAAGCATCACTTCGCTCCAGAGCCTTCTTCAGCTGCCCCATCTCTCGCTCATACTGGGAGATCTTAGCCTCCAACGCTGCTACAGTGTACCTGCCAAACCTGAGACAGGAGAAAATTATTAAAAAGAAATAAAGAAAAATATAATGGGAATGTGAAAGAAAGAAAAGGCAAGAAAGAAATTAATGGAAGGAAACCACGGAAGGAATTTAAGAAATTTAAGGAAGGAAGGAGGCAAAAATAGCAAGAAAGCAAACAAATGTATAGGAAAGAAAGAAAGAATGTGTGTGAGAGAGGGAGTGAGTAAGAGAATGAGAATGTGTGTGTGTGTGTGTGAGTGAGAAAGAGAGTGTGAGAGTGAGTTAGTGTATGTAGGAGAGAGAGTGAGAATGAGAGTGTGTGAGACTGACCGACTGAGTGAGTGAAAATGAGACAGTGAGGGTGAGAATGAGAGTGAGAGAATGAGAGAGTGAGAATGAGACAGTGAGTGTGAGAATGATGCAGTGAGTGTGAGAATGAGATAGTGAGAATGAGAAAGTGAGAGAATGAGAGTGTGCGAATGAGAGTGTGCGAATGAGAGTGAGTGAGAATGAGAGAGTGGGTGTGAGAATGTGAGTGTGAGAATGTGAGTGTGAGAATGAGTGTGAGAGAGTGTGAGAATGAGAGTGTGAGTGTGAGAATGAGAGTGTGAGAATGAGAGTGTGAGAATGAGAGTGTGAGAATGAGAGTGTGAGAATGAGAGTGAGTGAGAATGAGAGAGTGAGTGTGAGAGAGTGAGTGTGAGAGAGTGAGTGTGAGAGAGTGAGTGTGAGAGAGTTAGTTTATGTAGGAGAGAGAGTGAGAATGAGTGATTGTGAGAGTGAGAATGAGAGTGTGAGTGTGAGAATGCGAGTGTGAGAATGAGAGAGTGGGTGTGAGAATGAGAGAGTGAGAATGAGAGAGTGAGTGTGAGAATGAGAACGTGAGAATGAGAGAGTGAGAATGAGAAAGTGAGAATGAGAGAGTGAGAACGGGAAAGTGAGAACGGGAAAGTGAGAACGAGAGAGTGAGAATGAGAGAGTGAGTGTGAGAACAAGAGAGTGAGAATGAGGGAGTGAGAATGAGGGAGTGAGAATGAGAGAGTGAGAATGAGAGAGTGAGTGTGAGAGAGTGAGTGTGAGAATAAGAGAGTGAGTGTGAGAGAGTGAGTGAGAGAGAGTTAGTTTATGTAGGAGAGAGAGTGAGAGAGTGAGAATGAGAGAGTGAGTGTGAGAATGAGGGAGTGAGTGTGAGAATGAGGGAGTGAGAGTGATAATGAGAGAGTGATAATGAGAGAGTGATAATGAGAGAGTGATAATGAGAGTGTGAGTGTGAGAATGAGAGTGTGAGTGTGAGAATGAGAGAGTGAGAATGATAGTGAGTGTGAGAATGAGGGAGTGAGAGTGTGAGAATGAGAGTGTGAGTGTGAGAATGAAAGTGAGAATGAGAGTGTGAGAATGAGAGTGTGAGAATGAGAGTGTGAGAATGAGAGTGTGAGAATGAGAGTGTGAGAATGAGAGTGTGAGAATGAGAGAGTGAGAATGAGAGAGTGAGTGTGAGAATGAGAGCGTGAGAATGAGAGAGTGAGAATGAGAAAGTGAGAATGAGAGAGTGAGAATGAGAGAGTGAGAATGAGAGAGTGAGAACGGGAAAGTGAGAACGAGAGAGTGAGTGTGAGAACGAGAGAGTGAGTGTGAGAACGAGAGAGTGAGAATGAGGGAGTGAGAATGAGGGAGTGAGAATGAGAGAGTGAGAGTGAGAATGAGAGAGTGAGAATGAGAGAGTGAGAATGAGAGAGTGAGAATGAGAGTGTGAGAATGAGAGTGTGAGAATGAGAGTGAGTGAGTGAGAATGAGAGAGTGAGTGTGAGAGAGTGAGTGTGAGAATAAGAGAGTGAGTGTGAGAGAGTGAGTTTATGTAGGAGAGAGAGTGAGAATGAGTGATTGTGAGAGTGAGTGTGAGAATGAGAGTGTGAGAATGAGAGCGTGAGACTGACCAACTGAGTGAGTGAAAATGAGACAGTGAGGGTGAGAATAAAAGTGAGTGTGAGAATGCGAGTGTGAGAATGAGAGTGTGGGTGTGAGAGAGTGAGAATGAGACAGTGAGAATGATACAGTGAGAATGATACAGTGAGAATGATACAGTGAGTGTGAGAATGAGAGAGTGAGAATGAGAGAGTGAGTGCGAGAGTGAGTGTGAGAATGATACAGTGAGTGTGAGAATGAGAGAGTGAGTGTGAGAATGAGAGAGTGAGAATGAGAGTGAGTGTGAGAATGATACAGTGAGTGTGAGAGAGTGAGTGAGAGAGAGTGAGAATGAGTTAGTGTATGTAGGAGAGAGTGAGAAAGAGAGTGTGAGTGAGTGAGAGAGAGATAGTGAGTGAGAGAGTGAGTGAGTGAGGGAGAGAGAGAGTTAGTTTATGTAGGAGAGAGAGTGAGAATGAGAGAGTGATTGTGAGAGTGTGAGTGTGAGAATGAGAGTGAGAATGAGAGAGTGAGAATGAGAGCGTGAGTGTGACAAAGAGAGAGTGAGTGTGGCAATGAGAGAGTGAGAATGAGAGAGTGAGTGAGAGAGAATGAGAGAGTGAGTGAGTGAGAATGAGAGAGTGAGTGTGAGAATAACAGAGTGAGTGAGAGAGAGTTAGTTTATGTAGGAGAGAGAGTAAGAATGAGTGATTGTGAGAGAGTGAGTGTGAGAATGAGAGCGTGAGTGTGAGAAAGAGAGTGAGAATGAGAGACTATGAGAATGAGAGTGTGAGACTGACCAACTGAGTGAGTGAAAATGAGAGAGAGTGTGAGTGAGAGAGAGAGTGTGAGTCTTTGTGGGAGAGAGAGAGTGAGAAAGAGAGTGTGAGTGAGTGAGAGAGAGTGTGTGTGTGTGAGAATGAGAGTGTGAGAATGAGATAGTGAGAATCAGAGTGTGAGAATAAGAGTGTGAGAATGAGAGACTATGAGAATGAGAGACTATGAGAATTAGAGTGTGAGACTGACCAACTGAATGAGTGAAAATGAGACAGTGAGGGTGAGAATAAAAGTGAGTGTGAGAATGCGAGTGTGAGAATGAGAGTGTGAGTGTGAGAATGATACAGTGAATGTGAGAATGAGAGCGTGGGTGTGAGAATGAGAAGGAGAGAATGCGATAGTGAGAATGAGAAAGTGAGAATGAGAGTGTGAGAATGAGTGTGAGAATGAGAGTGAGAATGAGAGTGTGAATGTGAGAATGAGAGAGTGAGAATGATACAGTGAGAATGAGAGTGAGAATGAGAGAGTGAGAATGAGAGAGTGAGAATGAGAGAGTGAGTGCGAGAATGATACAGTGAGTGTGAGAATGATACAGTGAGAATGAGAGAGTGTGAGAGTGAGTTAGTGTATGTAGGAGAGAGAGTGAGAAAGAGAGTGTGAGTGAGTGAGAGAGAGAGAGATAGTGAGTGAGAGAGTGAGTGAGTGAGAGAGAGAGAGTGAGTGAGAGAGTGAGAGAGAGAGTGAGTGTGTTTGTGGGGGAGAGAGAGTGAGAGAGTGTGTGTTTATGGGGGAGAGAGAGTGAGAGAGTGTGTGTGTGAGAGAGAGAGTGAGAGAGAGTGTGTGTGAGAGAGAGAGAGAGTGTGAGTGAGAGAGAGAGTGTGAGTCTTTGTGGGAGAGAGAGAGTGAGAAAGAGAGTGTGAGTGAGTGAGAGAGAGAGTGTGTGTTTGTGGGAGAGAGAGAGTGAGAAAGAGAGAGAGTGAGAGAGAGTGTGAGAGAGTGAGAGAGAGAGTGAGAGAGAGAGTGTTTGAGAGAGAGAGTGTGTTTGTGGGGGGAGAGAGTGAGAGAGAGAAAGAGTGTGAGAGAGAGAAAGTGAGAGAGACAGAGAGAGTGAGAGAGTGTGTCTTTGTGGGAGATAAAGAGTGAGAAAGAGAGTGTGTCTTTGTGGGAGATAGAGAGTGAGAAAGAGAGTGTGTGTTTGTGGGAGAGAGAGAGAGAGTGTGCATGAGAGAGAGTGAGAAAGAGAGTGAGAGAGAGAGAGTGTGTTTGTGGGAGAGAGAGAGTGAGAGAGAAAGAGTGTGAGAGAGTGTGAGAGAGAGAGAGTGAGAGAGAGAGAAAGAGTGGGAGAGAGAGACAGAGTGAGAGAGAGAGAGTGTGAGAGAAATAGTGAGAGAGAGAGTGAGTGAGAGAGTGTGTCTTTGGGGAAAGAGAGAGTGAGAGAGAGAGTGAGAGAAAGTGACAGAGTGAGAGAGAGTGAGAGCGAGAGTGAGAGAGAGTGAGAGCGAGAGAGAGTGAGTGTGTGTATGTGGGAGAGAGTGAGAGAGAGAGTGGGAGAGAGTGAGAGAGTGAGAGAGAGAGTATGTGAGTGTGTGTATGTGGGAGAGAGCGAGAGAGAGAGTATGTGAGTGTGTGTATGTGGGAGAGAGCGAGAGAGTGAGAGAGAGAGAGTATGTGAGTGTGTGTATGTGGGAGAGAGCGAGAGAGAGAGTGGGAGAGAGTGAGAGAGAGAGAGTATGTGAGTGTGTGTATGTGGGAGAGAGCGAGAGTGAGAGAGTGAGAGAGTGAGAGAGAGAGTATGTGAGTGTGTGTATGTGGGAGAGAGCGAGAGTGAGAGAGTGGGAGAGAGTGAGGGAGAGAGTGTGTGAGTGTGTGTATGTGGGAGAGAGCGAGAGTGAGAGAGTGGGAGAGAGTGAGAGAGAGTATGTGAGTGTGTGTATGTGGGAGAGAGCGAGAGAGTGAGAGAGTGCGAGAGTGACAGAGTGAGTGAGAGAGTATGTGAGTGTGTGTATGTGGGAGAGAGCGAGTGTGAGACTGAGTGAGAGAGTATGTGAGTGTGTGTATGTGGGAGAGAGCGAGAGAGAGTGAGAGAGAGTATGTGAGTGTGTGTATGTGGGAGAGAGCGAGAGAGAGAGTGAGAGCGAGTGTGAGAGAGAGAGAGTGTGAGAGTGAGCCAGAGAGAGTGACAGAGTGAGAGAGAGAGAGTGTGAGAGTGAGTCAGAGAGAGTGAGAGAGAGAGTATGTGAGTGTGTGTATGTGGGAGAGAGCGAGAGAGAGTGAGAGAGAGAGTATGTGAGTGTGTGTATGTGGGAGAGAGCGAGAGAGAGAGAGAGTGAGAGCATGTGTGAGAGAGAGAGAGAGTGTGTGAGAGTGAGCCAGAGAGAGTGAGAGAGTGAGAGACAGAGAGAGTGTGAGAGAATGTGAGTGTATGTATGTGGGAGAGAGCGAGAGAGAGTGAGTATGTGAATGTGGGAGAGAGCGAGAGTATGTGAGTGTGTGTATGTGGGAGAGAGCGAGAGAGAGTGAGTATGTGTATGTGGGAGAGAGCGAGAGAGAGCGAGAGAGAGTGAGAGAGAGAGTATGTGAGTGTGTGTATGTGGGAGAGTGAGCCAGAGAGAGTGAGAGAGTGAGAAAATGAGTGAGAGAGTGACAGAGTGAGAGAGAGCGAGTGAGCCAGAGAGAGTGAGAGACTGAGTGAGAGAGTGACAGAGTGAGAGAGAGAGAGAGTGTGAGAGTGACTCAGAGAGAGTGAGAGAGAGAGTGAGAGCGAGTGTGAGAGTGACTCAGAGAGAGTGAGAGCGAGTGTGAGAGGGTGAGAGAGAGAGTGTGAGAGTGAGTCAGAGAGTGAGAGAGTGAGAGAGAGAGTATGTGAGTGTGTGTATGTGGGAGAGTGCGAGAGAGAGAGTGAGAGCGAGTGTGAGAGTGACTCAGAGAGAGTGAGAGCGAGAGCGAGTGTGACAGAGTGAGAGAGAGAGTGTGAGAGTGAGTCAGAGAGTGAGAGAGAGAGTATGTGAGTGTGTGTATGTGGGAGAGTGCGAGAGAGAGAGTGAGAGAGCGAGTGTGAGAGTGAGTCAGAGAGAGTGAGAGCGCGAGTGTGACAGAGTGAGAGAGAGAGTGTGAGAGTGAGTCAGAGAGTGAGAGAGTGAGTATGTGAGTGTGTGTATGTGGGAGAGTGCGAGAGAGAGAGCGAGTGTGAGAGTGAGTCAGAGAGAGTGAGAGCGCGAGTGTGAGAGTGACTCAGAGAGAGTGAGAGAGTGAGTGAGTGAGAGAGAGAGTAAGTGAGTGTATCTGCACAGTAAGTGATCATTACTGATGTGTAGCTGTAAGGGAATCTCAGGTAGATTTAAAACACGCTATTGCATCACATCACTGTACAGTGTTAGAAGCCGACAGAGTTTTAGTGATACAGTAATAAACATCAGCATGTGCTGGGATTAAACACACCGAACCACGAGCAAGCTGCTGGGGTGTGTGTGTGTGTGTGTGTGTGTGTGTGTGTAACAGACGTCAGTGAGTGTGTCACACCGCGAGTGAGCTAGTGCTTACTTCTGAGGAGATCTGCTCTCCACCTCGGCTCTCAGGCGCAGGTTTTCCTGGACGAGGTCGACGTTCTGGGAGCGCAGAGTCGTGTTAGCCTAAGGGGGAGAAACATGAGAGTTTGCCTTCAAACCAGTGGCCTTTTGATTAAGCAGCTCAGGAGCTGAGAGAACACGCAAGCCTCAGAGATGCGGGTAAAGAGCGGCCATTTTCCACAGAGACAGGGTCAGGCCCGGTTCACACACTGCAAACACACACGGATAACTATAGTGCACCTCCTGAAGGCAATGCTGCACTCACACACTGCTGACAAGCACACGGGGTAACAGTTCTGAACAAGAACAACAGAAACAAGGAAGGAACTGAAAGAAAAAAAATAACTAAAAATAAAATAGAAAGAAAGAGAATGAGGGAAAAATGAAGAATGAAAAAACTAAATAAATGAGTGTGTTAGCCCTCAAATAACGTGGGGAAGGTGTAAGTGTTCACAGAAGAAAGAAAGAAAGAAAGAAAGAAAGAAAGAAAGAACAATTCAGAGATTTGAAATAAGAAACAAAAGAAAGAATTAGGAAATAAAAGAAAAATATTTCTTTAAATGAGAGGGAAAAAAGAAAAAGAAAAAAATGAACAAAAAAACTAACAAAACAAAAGAATAAATTAGTGGTGAAGGTGTAAATGTTGATAATTGAAAAGATATTAAAGGAGAGAGAGAGAGAGAGAGAGAGAGAGAGAGAGAGAGAGAGAGAGAGAGAGAGAGATCCATGACAGCTAGCAGTTTCCAAACATTTTATTACAATAAAAAACAAAATACAAGTAAAAAAGAAATAAAAGGAAAGAGAAAAAAACTAATTAAAGAAAAACACACAAGAAAATTCAGAGATGTTAGGCTTCAAAAGCTGTGGTAGATGGGAGAGTGAGAGAACAGAAAGAACAGAGAGAGAGGGAGAGAGAGAGAGAGAACAGGAAGAACAGAGAGAGCGAGAACAGGAAGAACAGAGAGAGAGAGAACAGAGAGAGAGCGAGAGAGAGAACAGAAAGAACAGAGAGAGAGAGAGAGATGAGCGAGCGAGAGAGAGAGAACAGGAAGAACAGAGAGAGAGAGAACAGAAAGAACAGAGAGAGAGAGAGAGAGTGAGCGAGCGAGAGAGAGAACAGGAAGAACAGAGAGAGAGAGAGAACAGAAAGAACAGAGAGAGAGAGCGCGAGAGAGAGAACAGGAAGAACAGAGAGAGAGAGAGAGCGAGAGAGAACAGAAAGAACAGAGAGAGAGAGAGCGAGCGAGAGAGAGAGAACAGGAAGAACAGAGAGAGAGAACAGAAAGAACAGAGAGAGAGAGAGAGAGAGCGAGAGAGAGAGAGAGAGAACAGAAAGAACAGAGAGAGAGAGAGCGAGAGAGAGAGCGAGAGAGAACAGAAAGAACAGAGAGAGAGGGAGAGAGAGAGAGAGAACAGGAAGAACAGAGAGAGAGAGAGCGAGAGAACAGGAAGAACAGAGAGAGAGAGAGAGAACAGGATGAACAGAGAGAGAGGGAGAGAGAGAGAGAACAGGAAGAACAGAGAGAGGGAGAGAGCGAGAGAGAACAGAAAGAACAGAGAGAGAGAGAGAGAGAGAACAGAAAGAACAGAGCGAGAACAGAAAGAACAGAGAGAGAGAGAACAGAAAGAACAGAGAGAGAGAGAGAGCGAGCGAGAGAGAGAGAACAGAAAGAACAGAGAGAGAGAGAGAGAGCGAGAGAGAACAGAAAGAACAGAGAGAGAGGGAGAGAGAGAGAGAGAACAGGAAGAACAGAGAGAGAGGGAGAGAGAGAACAGGAAGAACAGAGAGAGAGAGAGAACAGGAAGAACAGAGAGAGAGAGAGAACAGGAAGAACAGAGAGAGAGAGAGAACAGAAAGAACAGAGAGAGCGAGAACAGGAAGAACAGAGAGGAGAGAGAGAGAGAGAGCGAGAGAGAGAACAGAAAGAACAGAGAGAGGGAGAGAGCGAGAGAGAACAGGAAGAACAGAGAGAGAGAGAGAGAGAGAGAGAGAACAGGAAGAACAGAGAGAGAGGGAGAGAGAAGAACAGAGAGAGAGAGAACAGGAAGAAGAGAGAGAGAAGAGAGAGAGAGAGAACAGAAAGAACAGAGAGAGAGAGAACAGAAAGAACAGAGAGAGAGAGAACAGGATGAACAGAGAGAGAGGGAGAGAGAGAGCAGGAAGAACAGAGAGAGAGAGAGAACAGAAAGAACAGAGAGAGAGAGAGAACAGAAAGAACAGAGAGAGAGAGAGAGAGAGAGAGAGAACAGGAAGAACAGAGAGAGAGAGAGAACAGGAGGGAGAGAGAGAGAGAGAGAACAGGATGAACAGAGAGAGAGGGAGAGAGAGAGAGAACAGAAAAAACAGAGAGAGAGAGAGAGAGAGAGAGAGAACAGAGAACAGGAAGAACAGAGAGAGAGAGAACAGGAAGAACAGAGAGAGAGAGAACAGGAAGAACAGAGAGAGAGAGAACAGGAAGAACAGAGAGAGAGAGAGAGAGAGAGAGAGAACAGAAAGAACAGAGAGAGAGAGAGAGAGCGAGAGAGAGAGAGAGAGACAGGAAGAACAGAGAGAGAGGGAGAGAGAGAACAGGATGAACAGAGAGAGAGAGAGAACAGGATGAACAGAGAGAGAGGGAGAGAGAGAGAGAGAACAGGAAGAACAGAGAGAGAGGGAGAGAGGAAGAACAGAGAGAGAGAGAGAGAGAGAGAGAACAGAAAGAACAGAGAGAGAGAGAGAGAGAGCGAGAGAGAGTGAGAGAGAGTGAGAGAGTATGCGAGTGTGTGTATGTGGGAGAGAGCGAGAGAGAGAGAGAGAGCGAGTGTGAGAGTGAGCGAGAGAGAGATAGAGCGCGAGAGTGAGAGAGCGAGAGAG
>JAFFST010046120.1:50818-71189 GCA_022414735.1 Noturus placidus | reverse complement strand
CCATAAACTCATGTGTAGCTCGGCAGAAGGAGAGAGGGAGAGAAAAAATTGTTAAGACTGGGATTTAGCATGATGGAAAGTCTAGTCAGGGTAGGCTAGAGCGAATAAATACGTTTTAAGTCTAGACTTAAACACTGAGACTGTGTCTGAGTCCCGAACACTAAATGGAAGACTGTTCCATAACTGTGGAACTCTATGAGTGAAAGCTTTTCCCCCTGCTGTAGCCTTCACAATTCGCGGTACCGTCAAATAGCCTGCATCTGTGGATCTAAGTGGACGTGGCGGATCATATAAGACCAAAAGATCGCTTAAATACTGTGGTGCGAGACCTTTTAGTGCTTTATAGGCTTTAAATCTATGCGAGATTTAACTGGGAGCCAATGCAGCTTTCTATTAACTCGCTGATGCTCACAGGTGTAGCATTAACGACCATGCTGACAAAACAGAAGGACCTACGTAAGAAAGGAGGTTCCAGATGTGAAGTATTAAGACGCAATATTGAATCAGAGGGAAATATTCCGTGCCTTATCTACAGTTCGAGAGTCACACCTTTTTCCAGGGAAGTTGTGCAACCTGACACGGTCAGATGAGGACATGCGCGGTGTGAAGTTCTTATCGCAACTTTCTCAGTTATCAGATGTGGCTCGCAGTAAGATCAAGTCCCGGGCTGGGTAGAGACTTGTTACTGTGAGGTGTGTTTATCTGTGGAAAGAATAGAAAGAGTTGGTTATCGGTAAATCTGACTGAAATAACAGTATGGAATTACATGCTGGAAAGAAAGAGTGGAAACAAACACAGGAACGTTTAAACATGCAGAAAGAATAACAACAACAACAACAACAACAGTGAAATTACTTACCTGATAATGATACAGATCAGCGGTATGGATATTCCCATCCATCCATCCATCCATCCATCCATTTAACCTACACAGCCCTGTGATGGACTGGCACTCTGTCCAGGGTGTACCCCGCCTTGTGCCCGATGCCTCCTGGGATAGACTCCAGGTTCCCCGTGACCCTGATAAAGGAGTAAGTGGTTGAAGATGGATGGATGGATGGATGGACTTTCCCACCCGAACTTGTCCTGTCCATTAGCAATCTCCTAATCCAGTTAAATCATTCTCCTTTTATTCCCATTTATTTATTTATATATCCACCCCATCATACCCTAGGCCTTCTCTACATCAAAGATTATTATTATTATTATTTTATGTTCTTGACTTTTTCTTCACTTTTCTTTCTATTAGTGCGCCGCCATGTTGGAATGACGTCACGCACTGGCCACCCGGAGCAGTCTTTGGAGTGCTGGGAAACCGCTGGTCTAAAGCAGCTTCCCAGTTCCCACTTGGTCGTGAGTGCAGCATGCACTTCCGGTTGTTCACCCCATCTCCTCTTCGGTTCCTGCACGTTTAGGTTACTGTAACGCTTGGCTTTCGTTCCGCGCGCGACTTGGTAGCGTTTAAGAAAGATGCTGTGTGCACGAAAAAGACTGAGTGATTGTGAAGGTCCGGATGATTTACCTGCGCGTGACTCTGAAGAGGAATATGAGCTTTCTTCGGCGGCATGTAGCATAGCGTGTTAAATTCATTTCTGCATGTAGCATTTCTACATGTAGCATAGCATTTCTGCATGTGGTATAGCATTTCTGCATGTAGCATAGCATGTCTGCATGTAGCATAGCGTGTTAAATTCATTTCTGCATGTAGCATTTCTGCATGTAGCATAGCATTTCTGCATGTAGTATAGCATTTCTGCACGTAGCATAGCATTTCTGCATGTAGCATAGCATTTCTGCATGTAGCGTGTTAAATTCATTTCTGCATGTAGCATAGCATGTCTGCATGTAGCATAGCATGTCTGCATGTAGCATAGCATTTCTGCATGTAGCATGTTAAATTCATTTCTGCATGTAGCATTGCTGCATGTAGCATAGCATGTCTGCATGTAGCATAGCATGTCTGCATGTAGCATAGCATGTCTGCATGTAGCATCGCGGAATGTAGCATAGCATTTCTACATGTAGCATAGCATGTCTGCATGTAGCATAGCATGTCTGCATGTAGCATAGCATGTCTGCATGTAGCATTGCATGTCTGCATGTAGCATTGCATGTCTGCATGTAGCATTGCGGAATGTAGCATAGCGTGTCTGCATGTAGCATAGCGTGTCTGCATGTAGCATAGCGTGTCTGCATGTAGCATAGCGTGTTAAATTCATTTCTGCATGTAGCATTTCTACATGTAGCATAGCATTTCTGCATGTGGTATAGCATTTCTGCATGTAGCATAGCGTGTTAAATTCATTTCTGCATGTAGCATTTCTACATGTAGTATAGCATTTCTGCATGTAGCATAGCATTTCTGCATGTAGTATAGCATTTCTACATGTAGCATAGCATTTCTGCATGTAGCATAGCATTTCTGCATGTAGCATAGCATTTCTGCATGTAGCATAGCATTTCTGCATGTAGCGTGTTAAATTCATTTCTGCATGTAGCATGGCATGTCTGCATGTAGCATAGCATGTCTGCATGTAGCATTGCATGTCTGCATGTAGCATAGCATGTCTGCATGTAGCGTGTTAAATTCATTTCTGCATGTAGCATTGCTGCATGTAGCATAGCATTTCTGCATGTAGCATAGCATGTCTGCATGTAGCATAGCATGTCTGCATGTAGCATAGCATGTCTGCATGTAGCATTGCGGAATGTAGCATAGCATTTCTACATGTAGCATAGCATTTCTACATGTAGCATAGCATTTCTGCATGTAGCATAGCATTTCTGCATGTAGCGTGTTAAATTCATTTCTGCATGTAGCATTGCATGTCTGCATGTAGCATAGCATTTCTGCATGTAGCATAACATTTCTGCATGTAGTGTGTTAAATTCATTTCTGCATGTAGCATAGCATTTCTGCATGTAGCATTGCTGCATGTAGCATAGCATTTCTGCATGTAGAGTGTTAAATTAATTTCTGCATGTAGCATTGCTGCATGTAGCATAGCATTTCTGCATGTAGCGTGTTAAATTCATTGCTGCATGTAGCATTGCTGCATGTAGCATAGCATTTCTGCATGTAGCATGTTAAATTCATATCAATATGGTAAAGACATATTTGCATTAAGTATGGAAAAAAACATTCACCATGTAGCATGGCAATACATATCTGCATGCAACAATGGACATGTTTTACGTGTCACTTCTTGTAGTAATAAGAGACTGTAGTCCAACATCTTACCCACTGCGCTATTATTTATTATTGATAGTTTATATATAAATATTATCTACTTAATATTAAACATATCAGCCAAGTGAGCATTTACTTGTGACCATGTACGATATTTACTCATGATGGTTTATTATTGCAGGGAAGAGGAAAATGCTGCTTTCCTTGCAACACCACCTAAACCAACCAGGTGGCACAATATCGATGAAGATGACATGCTACCCGTACAACATCCTTTTGCTCCTGTCCGCACTCCTGGCGTCCATCTTGATGGCTGTTCCAGTTATTTTTCGATAAGGTCGTAATCAGGGATCTCTGCAACAACACAAACCTGAACGCAGAGGCCAATAAGAAGAAGGGCATGAAGATGCAGTGGAGTCCTGTAACGCCCCTGGAGATGCACAAATTCCTGGGCCTCATAAAGACAACAAGAATTCAAGAAGTGTGGAGAATGGACAGGCTCCATAGTTTTCCGTTTCCAGCCTCGGTCATGCCAGGCCACAGATATGGGGCAGTATTCTGTAACCTGCACATGAGTAACACCAAGGAGGACGAGGAGAACGACCGGCTAAAAGGCACGGCCGGCTACGATCGTGTGAAGCCCCTCATGGAGCAGCTCTTATTGGCATGCAAGGCATAATACCAGCCTCACCAGAACCTGGCCATCGACGAAAGAATGGTAGCCACCAAGGCTCGAATGGGCCTGAAACAATATATGAAGCAAAAGCTCACAAAGTGCGGCTTCAAATTGTTTGTCCTGACCGATTCGAGGAATGGCTATACCTAGGATTTCAGCATACACCAGGGAAGAGGTCTGTCATTGTGGAAAGAGCCTGAGCTACGACACCTTTGTGGACCTGCTGACGTCCTCGTCACTCGGCACCACGTCTACATGGACAATTTTTACACAAGTCCCGCTCTGTTTTGGGACCTTCACAAGAACCGCTACGGGGCTTGCGGAACCATCTGGGAAAACAGAATGGGCTCCTCGAAGACAACAATAAACGCTCTTCCTCAACGAGCCGCCAGGGGTGACATCAGATGGATTCGAAAGGGCCCACTCCTGTACGTTAAATGGATTGACGTGCGGGAGGTCACAGTCTGCTCGACGATCCACAAGGCGTGGAGTAGACAATGGAGTGGTACCGAAAACTCTTCCTTCATTTCGTCTACATCGCCGTGGTGAACAGTTATATTATTGACAAAGAGCTGATGCAGGATAAACAGCAGAAAACATTCACGCAGAAGAAATTTTGGGAGCAACGAGGCCATCACTCCAAAAAAACTGGCGCCCGAGCTAGTGGAGGTGTTGCAGGATCTCGAGAGGAAGCCGTGCTACCCAGCGACCATCGTGGACACCTCAGCCTCTGCCAAGAGAGACGGAGCCTCATCCGGGAGGAGACACTGCCTTCAAAGGAAGAAGTACAGCAAGACTATTTATAAGTGCGGATACTGTGACGTGGCTCTGTGCATCACAGCCGACCGTCTTTATTTCACAGAGTGGCACGAACTTCAGGCCGTGCGATGTCAGGTTTTACAAAGAAGAGCCTCTGACGATAGACCTGTGACGAAAGGAAGCGACTGGGTTCTGATTATATCATCGATCAGCGTGATCTCGTGTAAACACGAGTGTTCTACAGAGCGAGCGAGCGAGCTTCCTGCTGATTTGGGCCGAGACGCATCGGGGTCACAGATCACAACCTAAAAGTTCACTAGCGTTGGTGTGAGAGGATGAAAATCCAAACTCCAAACTTCACGGAAGGCGTCTCCAGTACAGGCGCTTGGTAACAAGCCACTTGTTTGCGTGTCCTCTGTAACCCGACGTATCGGTTACGTTTGCTCATGACACAAACTGTACGGGCCAAAAGAAAACCAGCGTGTGTGATTTTTTTTTTTTTTTAAACGATGTTTTATTCCTAATATTTTTAGATGTAGATACACAAGTCAACAAACAAATCTTTCTGTGTACCTCACCCCACTCCCGCCCCGCCCCTCCCCAGGATCATGAATGTAAAATGCTGCACGGCACACTGTGGCCCCCTTGTGGCAGGGCTCGGTGTTACACACGAGAGAACCTCAAACTCGACAGCAGGAACAGCAGTAATATTACAGGAGCCGCAGTCCTAAGAGTAATAACAGTAGCAATAGCAAGTCATCAGAAGAGGTTTTTTTTTTGTATTAATAATAATAATAAGAACCATATTAACAACTCAACTCCATTTGAAGACAGAAATAGTTGATATGGAAACACACCAAAAAAAAAAAAAAAAAAAAAAAAACCACACAAATGAACTCATTTTGCTTGATACTCAGGAGATAAAATTTGCATTGTTTTTATTTGTTTAAAAAAAAAAAAAAAAAAAGAGCAAACAACAACCTTTCCGACATTTATTACGCTCACTCGAATGAACCAGAGCCCGTTTAAGGATGTGCTGAAATTCTAACGAGTCACTTCTTTACTCGCTTTTTAAAATTACCTCGTGCACACGCACGCACCAGACATTTTACGCGGAGAGTCATAGATAGGTCGGGACAATTTAAAGCTAAAAAAATGTCAAACGTCCCCGGAAAACTTTCCTCGCACTCCGGGGGGGCGG
Organism: Noturus placidus; assembly: GCA_022414735.1. Classification (NCBI taxonomy): domain Eukaryota; kingdom Metazoa; phylum Chordata; class Actinopteri; order Siluriformes; family Ictaluridae; genus Noturus; species Noturus placidus. The sequence goes on along the minus strand of JAFFST010046120.1, from coordinate 65,363 downwards.
TCTAATCGGCCAAGCATACGTGGTGTGTGGCGCTTGTTGTTGTTACTTCGGTGACCTTCACTCGTTCACGCGCAGACCCGAATGGTCTAGTTGGATAATGGCACCGGTCACGATGACCGCCGCGGACCGAGCGGAGGAGGCCGACCGGCTGGAATCAGATCAGTGTGTGCTTTAGGCATGTGCGGATATTGACGTTTAGTAATCACTGGATCTGCTCCACTTTTTATTTCCGGTTCCAGGTTCTTCTGTAGAAACAAGCCCCGCCCCCAAGAAAACCCTTGCGAACGAAAACGGTATTGTGTGTGTGCTGAATATTATGATATATTGCATAACCAATCCTCACATGCCATTTTATTTATTTATTTATTTTGCGTGCGCACACACACACACGACTCGAGTGTGTGGCTTTATTTAGCTTTATTACTCGCCGAGTTGATTTAATGTAAAGATTTAACGCCGATATGACTTCCTGCGCACCGCTACCGAAGTGCCAGTACGAGTTACGGGTTCTCGTTTTGATACTCCGCCCTCATCTCAGACGAAAAGGGCTTCATCGTACATAGACACGCCCACGTCTTACATTTAACATCACAAAAACACGTCGAGGCAAAGCGCCTCCGCCTACAAAAATACCGTGTCCGTTCTGCGGCGGATAAACGCGCGACGAACACGCGCCATGCTCTCTCCTGTGTACAAATGCAAAAATAGCCTCCGAGAAGAATATCTGTTAAGCCACGCCCCCCCCCAGTGTCCACGTTTAAAAGCAATCGATTGGTGATTTCTCGATAATTCCTACAGCGTATCGATGAGGAAGGGGGTACATTTGGTCCACATTAGGGGTTGTGTGTGGGGGAGTCGGTAAGGAAGGGGGGGGGGGGCAGTAGTTTTGTGTTTCATTTCACAATATTATACAGCAATGCAATTTTCCAGAATGGGAGGGGGGGGGACAAACTTTGCATCCTCTCGTGTTTTGCTGCGAGATGTGAAGAGGAATAAAAGAGGAAAAAAAAACCACCAATGTACAATTTCAACAGAACCTTCCAGACTTTTGTATGAGGTTATTATGGGTTTAATACTTATCCCCTAATACTAGAACCCATGTTCTATCCTAGAGCTCTTCAGCCTCGGGTTCTAGACGCGTGTGTGTGTGTGTGTGTGAAGGGAAAGCGAGCACTTATTCTTTGCGTTCCTTTTCAAAAACCCGTTGCTGCTTGCTACACTTACCTTTCGTTTTCTATTACTCGCCACATACGGCAATGGCGGAGAGTTAAATAAGAACCATCAGATAGATTAACTAGGAACATCCAAACTTTCAAAACAAAAAAAAGGAAAGGAAAGAAAAGCGTAATTCTGGTCCTTCACAACGCCAAATAAAAGGGACGTGGTGAAAACCTTGGAAGTGTTGCATTATGGGAAACTCCGTGACGGAGTATTAAAACAAACGATCGACAGAGGTGTTTGCTGACGAGCTGTCGTGCGCCGGGAGGCGGAGCTACGTTACAGTGAGAGAGACGGTGAAATAAATGAGAAAGTAAACGGGTGTATAGCTGTATGTGACCGGTAGAGGGCGCAGTCCTTCTTCTCGTCTCGGACAGTTCAAGTTCGCACTACGACGGGATCCGCCCCCTCCCACCCCCAACTCTTTACTTCTTCTTGCCGAAGAAGCTGAAGCGTTTCTCTCGGTCTTTCTCCTTGCCCTCTTTGTTGCGCATGGTCACGCCTTCGCCCTCGCTGGGGGACATCGGGGGCATCGTCATGGCCCGCATCAGGGGCGGTGCTGGGGACAGGTCGTCAGCTTCGTTCGCCGGCATGGAGGAGTGGATCGCCCGTATCCAGGAACTCATCTCAGCCTGTGGATTGAGGGAGGGAGGGGGAGAGACACCAAGAGAGAGAAGATATGGATGTGTTATTGAGTGTAGAAGCGTGACAGGACTCGATGTTTGCAGTGTGTGAAAAGACACACTCACCTCGTCCTTGGCTTGGAACAGGAACTCCTTTCCGTCTCCCAGCCTGAGGGAACACATGATTAGGATAAGTGTCTCTCACGCACACACACACACACACTAACACAGATAAGTTAGTCGTTGACATGGAGAAGTTTAACGGAAGGAGTCTCCAGTGTCTGGCTTCAAGCTCAAAGGAAAACGTGTTCTATAGGACGTATCCGTCCGCGCGTCTCACCTCAGCTTGAAGACGTGTTTTCTCTTCTTGTAGTCGTGGGCGATCTCGCAGGTGGCCTCGCCGAGGCTGATGGGAACTTCTCCGTGGTAGGGGATGCCGTTAGACGCGCTCTTGTTGTCCTTATAGAAGCCCAGACTTCCCTTCCTCAGCAAGCAGTACACGTTCTGCCACGATCTGCACACAGAGACTCCAAGGTCAAACTCCAGACGTTCACGCCAGATATTTGTATTATACAACAATAACACTATATACTGTAGTAGTTATATAATTATATAATATAAACGCGCCGGCGGTGTGGTGTGACGCGGTGTCGTTTTTAACCTGTTGGCTGCTTTCTTTCCCTGGCTCTCCATTTCATGTTTCCTGTACAGCATTCCCTCCATGGCTTCGGTGGCCGCATCGACTCGGCTGGGCAGCGTGCCCCACGGCTCGTGCCGTGACGCCGTGTCCAACCCGCTGTCCTGGCCGGGGCCGTTCACGGAGTCCCCCTCCGAGCCCTGCAAACACGCACAAGTCAGATTTCCACGGCGAGATGCTGCGACGTTAACGCTGTATAACCAAGGGGAGGGGACTGGGTAACAGGCTTGCGTGGCCATGCAGTGAACGACACAGCACGGCGGTCAGCGCGTTGATGCGACTCGTTAATGAGTAGCTAATGATAATGACACGTTTGTAACCACTTTTAATTGAATTGACTCATTTCCTGTCGAGACCTGTGAGGTTTAGCTTTCTGTTGTGCATGTAACGTTGCTCTCAGACCGGACGGTGACGTCATGGGGCCTGGGCGCAATATGGAAAACACAGCAAACAGAGCGCACACATACACACACACACAACCGCAACCAACATTAAGAGGAAATGAAGGAGGCTGCGATGTGATGTTCGGCCTTCATGCGACAGAAGTGATGGGAAACGCTCCGGTTTCGCCCGAGCCTCCGACAGATAATCCGCGTGGATATAAAGGCCGGAACCAAAGCGCTTCCCCACAGAAGAGGAGGATAAACAAACCTCCGCTTCTGCAGCTCGCTCAGTGTTTCTCAATCCAGGATCCAGGTGAACTGAACATGTGGGGTGTTTTCTTTTGTCCTAGAAAAGAAAAGTTAGGACTAACAAGGCTTAGGTTGGTGTCATGGCAACTACATGATCAAAAGAAAGGGATTGGGAAACACTGAAATAAAGGGTTTTTTTCCTTCATAGACCGACACTAAACAGGACAAGGACAGCGCTGCAGACCACAGGGAGGCTCCTGGCACCCTCTAGCAGGCCGAGTGGGGAACTGCGGTGCCCACCGGATCGCTAGAGCAGTCACGGAGCAGGAAGTGATGGGATTAGCGATGGTGCTAGGCTAATGCTGGACTCGGGCACGTCGCTGGTGATGGGGTTAGAGTACTCACACGCTGCTGTGCCTTGTAGGGTTTGGGCATGGGTTTCGTAACAGGTTTATGTTCCGCGTTCGGGAGTTCAGATACTGAGACCATTAAGGACTGCAGATGAGAGAAGTGTAACAGGAGCAGTTAGAGGGGTGTGTGTGTGTGTGTGTGTGAGAGAGAGAGAGAGAGAGAGAGAGAGAGAGAGAGTAATCTGCTCTTAACATGTCAAGTTCACAAACACATTGTGAATTAAAGTCACCACACACACACCTCATGTACAATGTTGGCGTTTATCAGTGAAGGTGTGTAAAGCCTAACCTGTGACGTGTCCTGGTCGCTGTGGACTCCGTTAACAGACACAGACTGGTTCAGGGTGGTCTGGTCCAAACTCGTCCTAGACAGACAGACAGACAGAGAGATAAATCACCGAAGTCTCACACACACTCTCCTTTAACTCAGAGCTCGGTTTTCATTCACTGCTGGACGTGACTTATATGAACCTCGCTCCAGACTCTAATTCCATCTCGGACTGGACCACATCCTCTACGGGGGGAGGCGTTGGCGGTCTCCGCGCTCTCTCCTCTTCTTCCTTCCTTCTCTGAATCTCCTGTTCCTCAAGCTGTGAGGTAGAGCACGAGATCATGAATAAAAGATTATGCTGAAGAGAAACGTGTGTGTGTGTGTGTGTGTGTGTGTGTACGTACCGTTGTGAGCTTCTCGAGCTGAGTGAAACGTTCCTCCCAGCCAGCAGCGAGCTTCTCGAAGGCTTCGTGTCGTTTGATGAGGCTCTCCACCTCGTCCACATTGGAGCCGAGCTCGGCTGCGCGCACCAGAGGCTCCTGACCCGCCAACCACGACTCGGCCACTGAGGCGTCCCTGCTGAACTGCAGCACCTCCAGGACTGACACACACACAGGAACAAAAAGAGTTAGAAACAGCAGAGGTACAGTGGACAATGGACGGGAACACACACACACACACACCTATCTGCAGGTGGTCCATTTTGTCCTGCCACTTCTGGTTGATTTCGTCTCTCTTCTCTTGAAGCTGCACCAGTTTCTCACGGATCTGCAATGTAATCAGGTGTGTGTGTGTGTGTGTGAGAGAGAGAGGGATCATAAAAAGTTATTGAGTGTGTGTATGCGTGTGTACCTCGTCAGAAGCGTAGTGGTTGTTGTCGATGAGGGCGCGTCCCATGTCGTTGCAGGCGATGAAGCTGCCTGATCGGGCCTCGATCTCTGCTTTAATGTCCTGGTGGTGTGCTATGACGAGCCCGGCCGACGACACGTCCCTAACACACACGCACACACACACACATCCATCAAACTACAGAACAGTCCAGAATATGTCTCCGTGTGTATTTGTGTTCTAACGTGCTTGGATCAAGTGCTATTTTAACGAGAGCGGAAGGGGGAGGGGGGAATGTGAGCTGCGTCCGTTTGTAAAACCGTTGCCTCGGAAGAAAATTCTGGCAACCTCAGAGGTGTGAGTAACATCCCATAATAATACAGAAATACTCATGCTGATGTTAGGATAAACGCAGACACAAAAGTGTGTGTGTGTAATATATAAAAACACACCTGGGGCTGTCGTGAGACTGGATCTGTAAGTTAATGCCGTCCATCCACAGCATCAGATCTCGGACCATGCTGAAGAAGCGGAACTTCTCCACCGTGTCCAGTAGCAGCAGCCGTCTGTCTTGAGTGGCGGCCAGAAGCCCCTCCCACGCCTCGGTGACGGCGTGCTCGTGCCGATGGATGTCGTCCGCCTTCTCGCCGGCATAGGCTTTCTGCAGACGCGCTGCGTCGTCCTGTACCTGCGTCACCTGCAGCGAGAGACGACGTAAAGTTTAACGAAACCGGACACGTTAGCCATACAAAAAAATTATAAAAAATGCCGCCTGAGCCCCCTCTCCGGCGCTGACCTGTCCGCTGAGCGCGTGCACGTCGTGCTCGTAGGCCGTGTGCTGCCGGTGGAGGTGCTGCACAGTGTTGAGGTCGCGGCCCAGCTCAGCCGAGTTCAGCGCCTCCCTCTTGTTGCGGACTCGCGCCAGCGCCTCGCGGGCGTCCTGCTGGAAGCGCTGCAGCTCGTACGACGCGGCCAGCATCTGAGTGCGTGTGTCCATGAGCTCCAGCAGGTCGGCCCAGGCCTCGTTCAGGCCGTCCTTCCACTCGGCCACGCTGGCGTTCTCCGGGTGGCCTGACTCGATCAGGGTGTCCGCCTGGGCGTTCACGGCGTCCACGCGCTCCTGTCCGATCGCGCTCGTGTCCCGCGCAAACTCCCGGAACCGATCCCGCAGCATCTGAGACGGCGCGAGAGAGACAGAGAGAGAGTGAGTGAGAGAAACTATTTACGGAAAGAAGTTATCTTATTATAGTCTGCACTGATGTAAGTTGATCTCCGCTGGATTTTAATACGCATCATGGCAGAAGACATTTTCGCCAGAACAGAAACTGATACCGTGTTTCCTGGAATTTTACATCGACCCAAATGTACGTTGTGCGAGCAGCATTAATGTATCAGTGCGTTTTTGTTTGAAGCTTAATATAAATCAGCAGGAACATGGAGGGGGGAAAAATTAAATCAAGACTTACAGTGACGTGCTCGTAGTCCTGGCCGAGCTCGTGCGAGCCAGCAACCACCTCTCTCTCGGCGATCCACTGCTCCAGATCGTCCACCTCTCGCTTCAGCTGTGTGAGACGCAGCCGCTCCTGCAGCTTCCCCCTCCTCTCCTCGGCCAGGTCCTTCAGTCCGGCGTACAGCTTGTCCACCTGAGCTTGCCTCAGCGCGATCCGCTCGCTGACAGAGACGGGAGTGTGTGAGAATCACCGTTTACGACGCACGCCAGCTCACAGAGACAGAGAGAGAGAGAGATATCCCAGAATGCTCCTCACCTCTCAGGATGTTCGCCGTCCACCATGAGTCTGCTGCTGTTGGCCAGCTGGTGGATGGTCTGAGCGTAATCCTCCAGCGCCTGCTCGAGGATCTGGTGCTTCTTTACCATCACCAAAGCGCTCTGCTCATCCTGTAAAACGGTTAGAAACATCAAAGTGCGCTGCTCGACATCGGAGCGGCACTTATCCCATCAAACGGTTATGAACGCATTATCAATGTACACACCTTGGCCTTCTCTTCGGACATCATGTGCAGCTCCTGCTCTCCCATCCAGGCCTCGGCCTCGGCCACGTCTGTGTAGAACTGCTGAGCGCGATGGGCCTCCACTAGGCGCGCGTGTCTCTGCTCCGTCTCCGAGATGAGCCGCGCCCACAGTTCCCTGAGCTCGTTCAGACGCTCGTCCAGCGCCGCCCGCCGCTCCCCACCCACCTCTGCCCCGGGGGCGGCCCCGTGGGCCTGCAGGTCGTCGATGCGCGGCTGGTGGCCCTGGATCTCCTTCTGCAGGGTCTGAGGATGAAGACGTGAATCAGGGGATTAGTACCTCAACTACCCAAACACTTTCTTTCTCTTCACCCCAGTTACTGGTGGTATTCGTGTTGGTTAACCTGGTTCTTTTTGATGAGCAGCTGAACGCTGGGGAGGTCTTTGCCGTGATCTGTGGATGTAGCCAGCGGCATTCTCTCCTTCACCCACAACTACAGGAGAAAAGAAACAAAACGATTATTTAAAAAAATATTTCAAACCTTACTACGTTTCATATCCCTTAGAAATGAAAACACACCCAAATTAGTGTGCCATACCATACAGACAGTAACCACATGCCATAAGTCAGAAACAAGGCTTAAGATTTTGTGCCAAGCGAATCATTTTCACCACAGCTTTCCGAATGACTCTTGGAATCAGTGAATCGACTCCTTATAGACTCCTTTAAGCTTTAGAAATGACTCTTAATCTCCAAAGCCTGGACTCAGTGAGTCGACTCTTATCACACATCTTTCATTGAACACTGAGGTGCCATAATTCTGAAGCAGGGCTTAAGGACCCCCCCAAAAAAGAGACCCAAAATCCTGGACCTGGTGAAATGTGTGTGTGTGTGTCGAGTTTGTGAGTCTCACTATCTCATCCTCCAGGTCTCTGTTGAACTGGTGGGCCTCTTTAGACGCGAGCAGGCATTGTCGTCTCTGATTGAGAGGATCCTGGAGCTGAGCGAAGGTGTCCGTCACTCTCCTCTGCTGCCCGTCCACCTCCGCGATCCCGGCGTCCTCCGGGGACAGGGCCAGAGCCTGCGACTGAAGAGACTGCACCTCCTTCTCCCTCACGTCCATCTGGTGCTCAATCATCTGACGTACACACGTGGTTAGTGGAGAACATTTTTATAATTGCGTAATATTTCATAGATGTATATTGGTTATACAATAAACAATCATAATATGCATAATAATGCGGCTAACTCATTTACTATGCTCATTTTGTTTGCACGAGGGGAGTTATTTTTGTTGCGTAGAGTCAACTCCAAAGCTTTGGAACTTTCAGTGCCTGGAATCAGTGAGTTGACTCTTTTTTGGGACCGACTTCAAAGCTTTAGAACTGACTCTTCCATGTCAATGCCTGGGACCAGTTAATTACCCCACCCACCCATCAACGCCACGGGAGCGTACCTGGTGTTTCTTGAGCAGGATGTTGACGCTGGTCAGGTCCTTGCCGAAGTCGTCGCTCTGCAGCTGTGTGGAGAGGTTCTGCAGCCACGTGTCGAGAGCCGAGCAGCTCTGGGTGAAGAGCTCGGCGCGGTTGGCGTCGAACAGACACTGCGCCTTGGTCTGCGTGGTGGTCTCCAACAATTCCCACTGCTTCTGCAGCTCACGCAGGGTCTCGGACACAGTCTCCTCCAGCTCGGGCTTCTCCTTCACTAGAGCCTGACCCTCCTGAGAGAGAGAGAGAGAGAGAGAGAGAGAGAGAAGCTTTAGCCTAAGCAGTCACTGATCATTGAGCGTTGGATGAATGTGAACTGCCATTTACACGTGTGTGTGTGTGTGTGTGTGTGTGAGCGCACCTTATCGATTTTGTCCAGCCAGTCCTTGTTGGAGGCCAGCTCGGCCATGAAGGCTTGGTGTTTCTGCCATTTGCTGTGCAGGTTCCTGGCCTCGTCGTAAGTCATATCCTGAGCTGTCAACATCTTCTCATTAATCCACAGAGTCAGCTATGAGGAGAGAAAGGGGTGGGGGACAGAGTCTGTTAATTCATTACTAATTAACCAAAACCAATCCAACTGGACTGCACAGTGCCAGTTTTGTGGTGCATGCGTGTCTGTGTGTGTGTGTGTGTGTGTGTGTGTGTGTGCACCTCCTGTCCATCCTGGAGGAAGTGCTGTAGCTCTCGGTTATCCTTCAGTTTACCCAGCAGCTCGTTAGCAGCCTGTTTGTTCTTCTGGTGCCTGAAGGAAACATTTAGAGATGCGTTCAAACGTGGCTGTCGCTGGCACTACCATGTCGATCAGCTCGTCCGGCGTTACGCCTCTCTGCTGTGGTGAATCGCACGTTATACAGTTCTGCTAATGATTTATGTCCACTGGAGGGCGCTAGTGTTTAGTGTTATAGCGGGGAACCCCGTGCACCGATTTAACCTACACACAATGGTCTTTTCTCGTTCTCCTTACCTCTCCTCGATGGAGTCGGCTTTCTCCTGGATCTTGTCGGCGTTGGCGTTGCCGTCGGAAACGAGGCGCTGCCCCGACTCCACCACTCCGTTGATCTTTTCATCGCTGGCCTCCATGGTGGTGAGGAAGTCCTCATGCTTCTTGATTGCCTCCAGCGCCCCCTGCAGGCTCGACGGCATCTCGGTATGCGACAGAACGTACTCCTGACCGGAGATAGAGACGGGTACGAACGTCAGATCATTACAGCTAGCCATCCTTTTCCCCCACCTTTTCATCTCTCTCTGCCTCTAACCTGGTTGTTGAGGAAGCTCTCGGCCTGCTTGGCGTCTCTGAGGAAGGTCTGGAAGTCGAAGGCCTGGGCCAGCAGGCACTGTCTGCTCTCCCACATCCGGCGCAGATCCTGCCAGCCCGTGTCCAAAGCCTGCAGCCGCTGCGCCAGAAACATGTGCTGAGCGTCCGTCTGGCCCTGGGTCACCTACACACACACACACACAAAACCAGACCATAGTAAACGGGCATGCTGTGTATTTAAGAACTTTGTGGGTGACGAACGTGTTGCTTCTCACACCTCTGCGCCAGTGGCCTTGATCCTCTCGTAGTCGTCGCGGTAGTTGTCCACCTCGTTCTTGATGGCGTCGTGCTGTGCCAGGAGTTGCTCCGCCTCGGCAAGCGAGGTGGGTGTGTCCTCGGACGCCACGGCGGTCTGCGTGCGTGAGAGCCAGGCCTGGAAGTCGTCGAGGTGGCGCAGGAAGCCCTGCAGCTTAGAGGCTTCGCCCAGACCCTCCTCGCGCTTCTTCATGGTGCCGCACAGCTCCCCCCACACCTCCTCCATGTCGGCCAGTCGCGCCCGGATCTCCTCAGCCTGCTCGGGGTGCTCAGACACCAGCTGCTCGGCCTCGGCACGCTGCCCGCCCAGCTTCCCCTGCGGGACGGAAAAGCAGAGCAACGTGAGAACGTGTACTCGGGTCGTCTCGCTTCTTTGTTTTCGACCAGGTGCTTAAAAGAAGGAGAAGGAACTACTTTCTGCGCTACGCTGGAAAGCCTGGTAAATATCAAGGTGCCGTTATACCTGTATGGCCTCCAGGTCTTTCTCCATGCCCGTGAGCTTGCGCTGTAAGGCCATGACCCCGGCCAGGTCGTTGCCGAGACCCTGAGTGGACTCAATCACTTTGGTCTTCTCCTTCATCCAGCTCTGGAGCTCATTACACTCCAAGTGGTAGTTCTGGATGTTCAGAGCCGAATCCAGAGCCTGCTTCCGATCGTCCGACAGCCGCTGGAACTCGCGCCACCTACAGAGCGAATCAAACGTATCCTGTTTTAAAGGAACGATGACACGTTACGTTAGCATGCTGCTGTGTTGTGTGCGTGTACCTGTCGTTGAGTTGGTCTTGAGTCTGGTTAATTTGCTCCTTGTTGCGGCTGTCGGATTTGAGCAGCTGTTCGGCGACCTGATTCACGTCAGCGATGCGAGAGCAGAGATTATTCGTCTCCGGCTCCAGAGTCTCGAACCTGCACGACCGCAACACGAACGATTCACCACCACAATGCGGCATAACACACAAGATAACACTAAACTGACTCCTTCCCACATGCGCCCACTCACCTCTGCTGGACCACCTCCAGGTCCTCGAGTTTGGAGGGGATCTCCATGGTCAGGAGCCACTGCTCCTTCTCTCCGATCCACAGCTGGCAAGCGTCGGCCTCGCTGTACATCCGATACAGCGCCAGAGCCCCCTCCAGGGCATCGCGCCGTGCCAAGGACAGAGCCTTCAACTCCTCGTAGCGCTGCTCTATAGCAGGGAGACGACCCGCCACCTGTGAAAACAAAGAGGGAGAGAGAGAGAGAGATGGGTCTACCAGAGGGGTTTCCAGAAAACACAGAGCGCAGGTGAGCTAGGGACCTAGCACACATACCTGTGGAGACTGGGCGTATTCTGAAGGCAGTGACTGAGCCTGCTCATGCAGCGAGTCAATAAGAGAGCGATGACTCTGGATCTCCTCCTCGACCTCCTTCTGTTTCCGTGCCAACGTCTGTGTCGAGAACTCGTCATGGCCGACCTCCTGACTGGACACCTGCCACGACATGCACAGGTGATTAACATACCGCAACAGGTACACCGCTGCAACCGCGGTACCGACCCTGTAGTAACGGTTACAGTTACATGGTCATGTTATTGCGAAACGTCAGGACGCGTCTCAATACGAGTGCGTTACCTGTCTGAGAGCCTCCTGGAGCCATGCCTCCATATCATTGGCGTCGGTCTGGAACTGGTGCAAAGCTACAGACTCCTTCAAACGCTGCTCTCGCAAACGAGATGCCTAGTGAGATCAGAGAGTGAGAGAGAGAGAGAGGATGAATAGGGATCATTAGGACAAACTCTGAAGTCATTCACTACCAAAGACCTTTAATTCATCAAGTCCACTTATTCCTCCTCACCTCCTCCAGTCGCTCCCACTGAGCTTTGATGTCTTTGATCCTCTCCGTGATCTCCGGCGCTCCACAGTGCCCCTCCTTCACCAGCTGCTCTCCCGAGGCGATGCTGCTCCCCAACGGGCCGTAACGGGCGGCCATCTCGTCCCGGAACGCCTCGTGCTTGGAAAGGAGTCTCAGGGCGGACGACAGGTCCTTCCCGCACTCCTCCGTCGCCATGATCTGCTCCTGCTCACGCATCCATGCCGCCTCCTCTCCGAGCTCCCACAGCAGCTGCCAAAGACGCCGCGAGTCCTCCAGCTGTGCGCGGCGCTCGGCCGCCAGCCTGCCCAGCTCCTCGTACGCCTGGCCCAGGAGCGCCACCTTCTCCTCCACCAGCGCCGGCTCGCACGGCTTATAGGCTGAGAAGAAGAAAGATGAAGAAAGAGGGGGAGTTCACCGGCAGAGCTATCGTTAGATTACTCCAGTGTGTGTGTGTGTGAGAGAGAGAGAGAGAGAGAGAAACACTCACTCATTTCATCCGAGGTGAAGCGATTCGCTGCCGCCTGCACCGCCCGGATCCTCTCCGACTGCGCCGATATGTCTGCCTCCACAAGAGTGTGTTTCTGGAGCAAGTCCTCCACGTCGTGAAGGTGTTTCCCGGTGTCTTGTGACTGCAGACGACCCTAAACACACACACACACACACACACACACTTTCTGAGGCTGAATTGTACCCATGTATGCAGTCCAAGCCATTTTTATCTCGAGCATTTGTATTCTGATTGGATAACAAGATGGAGGAGTCCCTTGAGGTCCCATCACGCACCTTCATGTCTTCCATCCAGTCCATAATGTAGCTCATCTCCTGCATTAGCCTCTGCAGGTCCCGGTGCGCCGTGAGCCTTTCGCGCCTGGCCGCGAGCAGCTCCTTCAGGTACTCCCAGAGGCGCAGCACGTTGTCGCGGCGCGCCAGGATGCGCCGCACGTCATGGTACCCCTCCGCATCAAGCTCGCGGGCCACGGCTTCCACGGCGGCCACGCGCTCGCCATACGCGCCGATGTCAGTCTCGATGGCCTCGTGCTTGCGTGTCGCGGCCTCCACTGCACCGAGATCGAAACCAAAGCTGTCCTGGTTTGGAAGAGGATACAAATATACAGGAAATAAATGGAATAGTTAAAATTTGTTAAAAAAAATAATACAACAAAACGCACACGTTTTCCGACACCGAACCTGCGAGACAAGGCGCTGGTTCTCGCTGAGCCACGTCTCCCTCATGGCGGCTTTGCGGTCGAACCGCGCAGCCAGCATCTCCAGCTTCTCCTGGCGAATCAGCTCGTTCCTCAGGGCCAGCTCGCGCTCGTGCTCCGCCTTCTCCAGACGCTCCCACGCCTGCTCGGCCAATCACAAAACAGGCCTCAGAAATGTGCTGCTAGTGTAAACTAGACTTGGTAATGCAAGAACATTGTGTGTGTGTGTGTGTGAGAGAGAGAGAGAGAGACCGAAACAGAGAGAGAGAGAGAAAGAGAGAGAGAGACAGAAACAGAGAGAGAGAGAAAGAGAGAGAGTGAGGGAGAGAAAGAGAGAGAGACAGAGAGAGTGAGGGAGAGAAAGAGAGAGAGACAGAGAGAGACAGAGAGAGAGAGAGACAGAGAGAGAGAGAGGATGAGAGAGAGAGACAGAGAGAGAGAGAGGATGAGAGAGAGAGTGAGAGAGACAGAGGATGAGAGAGAGAGTGAGAGAGAGAGTGAGAGAGAGAGAGACAGAGAGAGAGAGAGAACCTTGTTGATGTCAGAAATGAGTTTTCCCTCCCGAGGCACGTAGACTTTCTGGTTGTTGGCCCTCATTTTGCTCTGGATGGTGAACAGGAGAACCTCCAAATTCCCCTTCTCTGTGAATCTGTCTCACACACACACACACACACACACACACACACACACACACAGAAATACCGTACATTTTCATACAATGAAATCCCAAAAATGTAACTCCGTGTGTGTGTGTGTGTGTGTGTGTATACACACTTGGGGGGTTTCTCCACCGTGCGGTAGGTGTTGAAGGCCTGCAGCTGGTTCTGCACAGCGCTCAGGGAGTTGGCGAGCTGCCGGTCGTTGAGTGTAACGATGGTCTGCTCGATCCACTGCAGCAGCTCAGAGGCCAACGTCTCGTACTTCTCGATCAGCTGGTCCGCCTCGATTGCGTAGTCCAGCACCTACACACACACCCATTTTCCTTGATCATCCTTTAACTGTTGTCAATCATATCCACACACACGCGTGCACACACACACACACACACCTTGCCAATTCGCTTGCCTTCCACGGCGAGCGCCTTCATCTTGCTGAAGTAGTGGTAGTAGGTGGCCACGTAGGTGATGATCGACTTCTCATCCGGCTGATCCACGTTCACATCTACACACACACACACACACACACACATTACTTTAAAAAAAGTGATAAATTCTGAAAAACAGTTCACACTTACAGTAGTGTGTGTGTGTGTGTGTGTGTGTGTGTGTGTGCACGTGTACCTTCAGGATCCAGCAGTTTGGTGAGGCCCATCTCCTTCTCTGCAATGTTGAAGGCGTTCTGCAGGTTGTAGTGAGCGTTGGAGCGCTTCAGTGTATCGAACTCAATCAGGTCCGGCCTGAGGGAGAGAGACAGAGTGAAACAGAGAGAGAGAGAGAGAGAGAGAGAGAGAGACAGAGAGAGAGACAGAGAAAGAAAGAAAGAGAGACAGAGAGGGAAAGAAAGAGAAAGAGAGAGAGACAGAAAGAAAGAGACAGAGAAAGAAAGAGGGAGAGAGAAAGAGATTATACACACGCACATATATACACACTGCGGTGTAGTGTAGCCGGCGCCCTCTGCTGTTGGCTAAATGTACCGCGCTCTCTTTGTCAGGATTATTTTTATTTTTTTATATTATATAATATATATATATATATATATATACACACACACATATACACATACATACATACATACACACATATATATATATACATATATATATATATATATATATATATATATATAT
>JAFFST010046119.1:154438-170893 GCA_022414735.1 Noturus placidus | reverse complement strand
GCTGCTTGCCTTGCATCACCAGAGCGCCACCAGGGTTTAACCTGCCTAGAAAGAACTGGTCAACACTCAACAGGATCCGCACTGGGCATGGGAGGTGTGCCGACTTCTTCCACAAATGTGGATGGCAGGCCTCTCCCGAGTGCGATTGTGGGGCAGAAAGACAGACAGTGCAACACGTCATCTCTGAGTGTGGGCTACGGGCGTACCAAGGAGCGGCCGAGGACTTCATGATCCTGACAGACGCAGCAGCTGATTATATCAAGAACCTCGATCTACGTATATGACTCACAACACATTGTTGCTTTGCCTTTTATCATTATTATCATTATTATTGTTACTATACCTCTTAAAAAGTAAAATGTGATGTACTTATTGACCAAAAGATAAATAATTTGCGCTACCTTCCTTTGCCTAGATAACAGCTCTGAGTCTTCTCCTATAATGCCTGATAACGTTGAAGAATACATGGTTAGGGATCTGAGATCGTTCCTTCATACAGAATTTCTCCAGATCCTTCACATTTCGAGGTCCACACTGGTGGACTCTACTCTTCTTTCACACAGGTTAACCTTCAGTTAATGCTTCCGCTATTTTCTTACAACCAATTCACTCTGTAATCAGAGGGGGATGGTGGGTGGAGCAGGATGGAGGAGTTCAAGGTTTATTCGCCATGTTATTTACTAGTTAGTATCTCTTTGTTGAATGTTCATTATCTTCATCTAGCTATACCAATCTTTTTATTATTTTTACATTCTACACCAGCAGAGTTTGATGCACATAAAACACAAGCCTACACATTGTATTGCCCTTGTATTGTAAGTTGTCTCATTCTCACATAATAGAAATCTATGGAAAGCACACACTCAAACTTTCCATACTTTTTAACACCATCATCTACAGAGATGTCAGGAGTTGGTCATCTATAGTTGCATAGCAAAGTGTATGGTAGTGGGGCTCATGAATAACAGGAATAAATATGTATACACTGTTTAGTCACGGTTTTGTCTCATGTCCCATGTTTAGTTTGAGACAGAGAAATTATAGAGCAATGTGTACAAGTCTTCCTTTTATATTTAATGCGTCCTTTATGTCTTGTGAATTGAGGTCTTACTCTCTGTCACCACTAGAGGCTAGAGGTTCCATTTCTAGTACTGCATCACTGGTTTGCTGTCATTTACATCAAACAGCGCATGTTTCCTTAAGAGCAGGATTTCCTCAGCCTCAACAATTAACCTGTCAATTAGAAGTTATACGTGAAATACAAGGAAAATATACCCCATCCAGGGTGTCCCCTGCCTTATGCCCCATGCCTCCTGGGATAGGCTCCAGGTTCCCAGTGACCCAGTAAGGATAAGCAGTTCAGAAATTGGATGGATGGACGGACAAGTAAATTATAGCAACATATAGCTAATAAATCATTTATAGATTTAAACATCATTTGAAAACTAATTATTTATGTAAACTTTTTAAAATAATGAAGAATATTCATATTTTAAGGTTCTTTGATGCCCTTTGCAACGCATTACCCTGGGGAATTTTCCATGTATTTCCTGTTCTCATTTCATCAAATGTAAATCTTTACACATCCGACCACTTCCAAAACTTATCAAACTAAGCAATTGGTTACTTGTAAATGATGGTTACGTATGTAACCACAGCTCTATGAATTTCAGATGACCGCCAGAGGTGGTGCTTTATAATAGTGTAAGTATAATAGTGCCAAATGTTCTTGCAATTTGAATTACATAACCTGAAAAAAACTTTTCTGCCCAGCAATTTGACACAAATCGAAAAAAAAAAAAAAAAACACACCGCAATATCAGTGCTTGAATTAGTTTCCTCACATATTCCGGCTGCAAAAATTCAGGTCTTCAAATTCAGGTCATAAAATTCAGGCTGCAAAAATTCACGACTATGGCAGTGATTGACGTATTCTCCTACATGTAGTTAAACAAGGAAAATAAACATAAAATATATCTGCAAGCAGCAATTATCGGGGTTCAAGCCATTTAGGACCCTTTATCCTTTCGGAAAATTTTTTAGTCATTCATTGTAGCAAAGTTATGTTTGCTTTTTGTGAGCTAGCTAGCTAACGTTAGCTAACATTTGTTTTCCCCACAGCACTTGCACTTAGACTATGTTTTAGAGTGATTCCGCTCTCGCCTGAACCATGCCGTTGGACATAGTCCTTTAGACATGGATTACATGGAATTTATTTTCTCACAGGTTTTTTTTTTTTTTTTTTTGAGTTCAATTTCTGAGGCAGTGAACATTCCACCGAATATTTTAGCAGGAATAATAGAACTTCTTACTGTAATTATGCAAAATGTGCCCAAGAGGTAGACACGCATGGGGATCATTCAACAGAAACAAGGGCCAATGTGGCGTCCACGTCTCGAAGTCTCACCTGATCACATCGCAAACCTGCTGGATCTGAATTTGTCTGTTCCCACTATTGCCAACCTGTTAGGGATAAGTAGACGAACCTTATACAGACGAATAGCGGATTGTAATCTCTCAGTTCGAGCACTATATAGCAGACTGATGGATGAGGAGTTGGATGCTTCTGTAACCGCTCTGAAGAAAAGTACGCCTCACTGTGGATATAGAATGATGAGAGCAGCGCTTACAGTAAGACACAAGGACACCGGGTGCAGTTTGACCGAGTAAGAGCTTCAATGCACCGGGTCAACACCGTGGGAGTCATATCTCCGTTGACACAGCTCGACTGTGTAGTTCGAAGGACTTACTCAGTCTTCAGTCTTAAGGTCAATTATGCACATTGGGTTATCCTTTGTCAAGTAGATTCACCATTTTTTAGAGAACTATTGAGCTGATCATGTGTCTCCATGTACTTTAATAGATGAGACGCTGGCTTTTTTCAAGAAGCAGTGGAAACGTTTGGCTTTCCCCTAAGGTACATTTCTGATAATCAAATTCAAAATATAAAAAGCTGTTTTATGCAGCTATATTTCTTACTATTTTAAAAAATGACATTAATTCAAGACAAGAAAAGTCAAACGGGCAGTTTCATGCACCAATCTTTTAACACGTTCAGGGTACGAAGTGACCAGGGCATTGAAAAGGTGGATGTTGCTCGCCTGATGTTCACAGTCTGTGGAGCACGCAGGGGAAGTTTTATTCCAGGAAAGAGTGTCATTAATCAGCAGTGTGTTGATTTAAAACCATGTATACTTATCAGTATATGTACTGAGGTTCCAGTTTACAAAATCATTTGACACTGAATTTTACTTTTGTATGATTTCATTTATTCCAGTATTGAGAGGCTGTGGCGAGACGTCGGGACATCGGTGACAAATGTGTATTATGATGTTCTGCACTCCCTAGTGCAATCTGGGTACCTTGACATTTCAGACCACTCTCACCTCTTTTGTTGCCACTATGTTTTTCTTCCACGGCTTCAAAATGACCTCAACTGGTTCTGCAGAACCTGGGACAATCACCCGATTCGCACAGAGGGTAGTATGACTCCTAACCAGTTGTGGGCAATAGGAAGTGTCAACCATCCTGTCTTTATTTTGTTGAACTAAAAACAATAAGTAAGAATGCTTCCATGAATGGAATGCTCATTTTGTTGAGATCTTTAGGAAGGACTTCACATGTTATGATTAATGGTCTAAGATTTGTCTTTTAGGGACTGAGCATACCACACATTCACTGGGAGAGTAGCGGACTCTTACGACTGAATGCCCCCTAAGTGATGAACAAATGGCAGCCCTAAAGGAAGCTGTAGACCCCAAAACAACTTCACAGACATTTGGCTGGGACATCTATTTAGCAGCACTTCAGTTTTGCCAGTCAGTTCTTATG
This sequence comes from Noturus placidus, assembly GCA_022414735.1. Lineage (NCBI taxonomy): Eukaryota > Metazoa > Chordata > Actinopteri > Siluriformes > Ictaluridae > Noturus > Noturus placidus. Next base: position 167,062 of record JAFFST010046119.1, on the reverse strand, counting down.
GAGTAATTATCTATAGTAACAGCAGACCACATGTTTGTTACTTGATGATAAATGATTCAACATATGGAAATAATCTGTTGCCAAGAACATTGGTTTTCTTTTATGATGTTTTGAAACTATGAGTTTAACGGAGCTAATTTAGCCTTAGTATAGAAGGTTAATAGATTGTAAACAGTAACAGCACTTTCATGCATATGCTAAAGTGGAAATGAAACATTTACGCTGCATGAACAAGGCAACAATGAAATGGTGAAGAAATATGCAGTTACAGCTGCTGAATAATCAAAGTTAAAGTTACACATGCCCAAAACCTTACTTGCATGACCCAGACACATTAATACAAAAAAATATTAAATAGATATGGATACAAATGTAATAAAGACAATATTGAAATGCAAAATTTATATATACACACATATACTGTATATACACTTTCCAAAATTACAAGCATTCTACAAGTGGAAGCTGGGACTGTACTCATGAAAACAAAGTGGACCACATGGTTCTTGACATACAGCACCAACAAACTAGTCAAATATATAGTGTCAGTTCAATTGTACGCAACTCCAAACTGGTATAAAGTAAGATTACATGTTCATTGCTATCCACAATAACAACAGAGCATGAGCTGATGTGGTCAGGAAGAACTTGAAGAGGATAGGATGAGTTGCATTTTTTACATATTGCCTTTGGCATGTTGCGGAAGGCCTCAGATGTTGGTGGCAATGGAGTCAAGCTCCTCCTGGAGTGGAGCTACATATATAACAGTACTTTCCTTTGTTCTTGACAATTTTAATATCCTTCCTGTACAGCCACAATCTGCAGGGGTCACCACAACAAGTTTTCTATGTCCCAACCACCTTTAAGTGAAAACAAAACATATAGATGCAAAACCATTATAGGATATACACATACCTACACATCTACATTACACCTACACAAGTTAATGAAGCGATAACCAATACTATACCTGCCTCCAATTCTTACCTCCTGTTCTGTAAAACAACCAACCACCAGTGATGTCCTTCAACTTCGGGTATAATTCAGAGAGCACATCACATATCTTTTACAGGGAAAATGAGACCACAATTATGAAATAATTAAATTAACCAAGCTACTAGACACTCATCTGAACATATTCAATTAGTCAAACAACATACTGTATGATCGAGAACAAAAATTGCTTACCTCCTCATGAGTCGTATTTTCATCCAAATGTCCTGCTCGGCGTCCCAATCATGCTTGAGCGTGAAGCAGCTGCTCTTGGTCATTTGGAGACCTCTCACTCTGGGTTGGGAGAAGGTGGAACACCACCTGAAAAGGCTTTGGTTTGCTGGGTACAGGATATGCACTAGAAAAACTGCATTTTCCTTTGCGATTTACAAACAATCCTGGGAAGGGATCCAGAAGAAAAGGATTTCTTCTAATTATCAAAAAGACATTGCCTACCTACATACCGGTAAACTATTATGTCGTAATAGAATGGAACGTGCTAAACCTGGTCATTTCTGCCTGAACAGACGTCCTTGCTGTGTCCTCCTTGACTGCATTGACTGTGCAGACCAAACCGTAAGTACTAGAGAGCTGAAACTTTGAGGGAAGGTAGTACCAAAGTAAGTAGTGTCAACACTTCACAAAATTCTGTGAGAATGTGCAACATATAATTGGAAAGATGCATGCAAACTTTTATGGCGATTGGACAATGGGTGGTGTTATAGCTGTTAAAAAGCTTTAAAAAAATCCTTACTAAATTGCCTGTATTGGCTGGAAATTGTCTTTTCCATCTCTGACCTACATGCTAGTTAAAGAATACATAATAGCTTTTTACACATGTGTTTAAAGGCCTTAAAATGTGGCTTGTGCAAGTGTACACAAAATCCTATAACTCATCAAGGAATGCTTACATCTTCATATATGATTTCAAAAGAATAACCTCTGAAAATAAATATTATTGAGCAGAATGAGCCAAAGAGTGGTCCTCTGCTGTCATAAACTCATTATAATAACATTAACAATCACATTTTGGCAAGGTTAATCACTTCATTTGTTCATGTGAGGTATCAGGGTTTGCAATTATATTATCACATTTATGATTACAGTGAGATCGGGAAACGATGTTATAAAAAGGAGACCTGGAGTAAGCATTTTTCATACCCATCATTTATTTCAAGTATCTAGATCAACAACAAAATGTGTGTGAAACCTGAAAATGGTGTTATAAAGGGGAGACCTGGACTAAACATTTTGTTTCTTGTCATTACTTATATTTTAACATTTTTAAGGGTCCTAAATGGCTTGAACCCCGATAATTGCTGCTTGCAGATATATTTTATGTTTATTTTCCTTGTTCAGATAGATAGGGTGTTTTTTAGACTTAAAATGTACAATTTTATAATAATGTTAGGCTACATTTAACTACATGTAGGAGAATACGTCAATCATTACCATAGTGAGTAGCCAACCTTAACGAATTTTGGCTATTGAACTCCATAAACAGCCTGGGAACCGGGGCTTTCAATGTACTTTTAATGTGTGATAGTGTGATACCTTGACATTTCCGCACATGGAATCTACAGACTCAGCATGTCCCTGATGACTACCAGTAAAGCTAGCTAGTAAAGATGTAGCCATGACTTTGTGCAGGTGTTCAACATATAACGTCGTTAGCTCACAAAAAGCTAACATAACTTCGCTACAAGGAATGACTACCATTTTTCCGAAAGGTTACATGAAAAGTAATTCAACAGTATAGTAAAATATCCCACTGCGCTGTTGATAAATAAAGAATAGTTTAACTTACCCTTTGGTTCATTTTCTGATTCTACTGACCACCAGAGGCGGTGCTTTCAGCACCTGGATGATTAATACCAAGAAGGTAACGAGGAAGTTCTACGTGCCCATTAACAATGGTTGTGAAGCCGGGAAAAAAATGGCTATAGCCACTGGGTTGTGCGAGATCACATTCACCCTATAAAATGTTGCAAATGTGCAGGTTGATGCACATGACGCAACTGCACAAATATTTATGTAGACACACTCCTGGTTGAGTGATCCGGAGGCCTCCTGGTTCCAGAGGCCTCTGCCCTTAAAGGCATAAATGATATCCTCTACAATCCATTTTGACAAACACTGCTTGGACAAAGCGTGACTTTGCCTTTGCCTCATATGGCATAAGGCATGCAACTCACCTACTCATCTAGCTGATGCCATGGCTAAGAGGAAAGCTGTTTTCATAGACAGCCACCTCAATTATGACCTCTCTAGAGGTTCAAATGGAGGCTGACACAGTGCCTCTAATACCAGAGGCAAGTCCCAAGAAGATACTTGGTTTCGTCGAGGGGGTCTCAGATATTGAGCACCTTTAAGGAAGCAGGTAACAAGAGTGTGGGACTCAATCGTTACGTCATCTACTCTATTATGCATGGCTGAGATGGCAAGTATGTATGCCTTGATGGTCGAGGCTGCAAGGCTTCCATCAAGACAGGACTGGAGAAAGCTGCAGATTACTGGTAAGGGACAGCATGTTGGTTCCTGATTTTGTGCCTGGAAAAACACAGAAAAGAGCTTCCATCTGTTAGCGTTCAATGCATTGATGGGAGGTGCACGGGAGTCATGAATGGTCTGAACAACTGCTGGAACACCCAGCCTTACTAATTGTTCTGGCCCTTCAGAAACCAGACCCAAAGTTGCAGATGGAATGGGTTCGGGTGCCAGATTCGACTCTCCAACTGTGAGAGGAGATACCTCCTCACAGGGAGGCACCAAGGCTCGTGTACAGTAATCTATGTAATATATGAAACCACACCCTCCCTGGTGTGGATCCAATTTTAGTCCACTATCCAGATACAACTATAAAACTTATCATAGAATTAGATATTTACATCCAATAGCCCTTTGAGGAAGAAAGAAATACATAGAACTAGTGAATGAGGAAAAGCAAGGGTCCAAGTTTATTGTTCCATCACTCCCATCACTCAGGATCCACACTGTTGAGACGTCCCAAGAGTATTTAAAAACCCAGAAATGAGGCTCCCATATATATTATACAGTCCATCTCTTCTTAATTCCCGCCCCATGCTGTATCCTGATACCAAAATATTTTTGGATGATTTTGAAATCCCTTGTTTGCTAATGTGCATTTTTTTAACATCGCTTATCTTGCAGTATCTGCTCTTTTCAGCTTCCCTTATAATCAAATTTCAGTTTGTTTCCAATCCCCTTGTTTGCCCTAGCATGGCCTTCATTTTTAGGACCTCAGCAATGGTACATTTTCATCTCCTTCTAACTATGGGTAAGTTTGTTCTTTAGTACATTTCTATTTTTTTTTGGATTTATATTTTTTATTGATTCTCATACACTTTTCAGAATACAACAAAATATATCAATACAGAATCAATATTTTTTACCCCACTAACAGCCCCTCCCACCCCACCCAGGAATGTTTACATATGATTCATTTATTTATGATTCATGTACATGTGATTCAATTACATATGTTTCGTATTATTTTCATAAATCCATACAGAATCAAAGAAAAGAAATTAAAAGACATAAAAAAAGAAAAGAGAAGGGGGGTGGACAGTAGATGGACAGTACTGACCGTCCACCTCTCCTTAATCTACCTCCAGGGTGCGTACATCCTTGAAGTAGGTAATAAACTGTTGCCATTTTACCAAAAATCAATCTCCCCTACCTCTGATGTTATACTTGATTTTTTCCAGCTTCAAAAAGAACATTAGATCATTAATCCAGACTGATATAAAGGGGGTTGCGGAGAGGTCCAAGACAACAATATTCTGCGCCGAGCAAGCAACGATGCAAAGGCCACAACACTAGCTTGGTTCAGAGGCTGACACTGAGATGAAACACCAAAGATGGCAATTAGAGGACAGACCTCCAAATTGATTCTAAGAATGTCAGACATGGTCCTAAAAAAGGAGTTCCAAAAGTTCTGTAGTTTGGGACAGAGTGCAAACATATGACTCAGGTTACACGGTGACAGTTTACATTTCTCACACATGTCAGGAACATTGGGATATATTTTAGATAGTTTACTCTATGGACCACTTTAAATTGTATGAAACTAAGTCTAGCACAGGACGTGGTGGTCTGTATATTATCTAACGCTCTGCCCCAGTAATCATCCTCAAGCTCCAGACCCAATTCCTCCTCCCAGGCACTAATGTTTTTAACATTGTAAGAATTGTCTTGAGCCCAAATCATTGCATATATCTGTGAGACAATGCCCCTTTTACAAGGATTCAGCTTGAACAGCTCTTCCCTTGCAGACTTTATAGGTAAGGAGGGAAACCCAGTGAATAGGGAGCAGACACAGTGCCTAATTTGAAAGAAACGGAAAAGGTGAGACGGAGGCAGGCTGAATGACGAGGATAATTCAGAAAAATTCACAAACACATCGTTGATGAAAAGATCCTCAAAGCGTTTCAGACCCTTCTGTTCCCAAAGAGAGAATGGGGAGTCTATAAAGGAGGGGAAAAGAGGGGGTTATTACATATAGGTGCCACGATTGAGGCAGAGATAGATTTAAAATGACGGCGAAACTGGTAGAAAATTTTTAGGTAGGTATATACTATAGGATTATCTGTGTATTGTGAAAGGGTTACAGGAAGGGAGGAGAACACCAGAACAGGGAGGGAGGTCAAAATACAAGACTGTGCTATTAAGTGGCACCATGGAAGAGAGGGGGCCTGCACACAGAACACCAGTTTCTGAATGTTAGCCGCCCAATAATAATACATGAAATTGGGCAATGAGAGGCCACCACTCAGTCGACTCCTCTAAAGTGAAAATTTGGAAACCCTGGGAGATTTTCCTGTCCATATGAAAGACAAGATTAATTTGTCTTATTCCTGAAAAAAGATTTAGGTAAAAACAAAGGGATGGATTGAAAGAGGTAGAGGAATTTTGGAAGAATGTTCATTTTTACAGTGTTTATTCTACCAAGAGGGGATAGTGGTAGAGCTGCCCAACTTTGAAAGGCTGACTTCATGTATGAGATTAAGGGTGTGAAATTCGCAGCCATTAATGCAGAATAGGAACGAGTGACGTTAACTCCGAGATATTTGAATTTTGAGTGCTCCAAACGAAAAGGTATTTCAGTCCGTTTTATCCTTTTGCCAGATTGGTACATTCACTCTTTGGTCGGTTCAGTTTATACCCTGAAAATTTCCCAAAGTCATTTAATTCACGTTTTATCTGGGTGTGAAGCTGCTTGGCTATGCAAATGGTGAGCCAAGAACCGACAAACCTTATCGCCATATTCAGAATAATTGCCACGCATATGTAACAGCAGCCTTTCCGCCTCACCTGTCGATAACAAATCAAACTCTGCCTGCAAATTGAGCCTTTGTTTATGCAGTTCAGGGCTCGGGTTGAGTGCATATTGGTCGTCCATGGCCTGGATATTATCAGATAACTCTGATAATAGCAGAAAAAGAGATTATCTGTCCCTTATAATTTTGCTCACCCAAATTTTCAGTTTTTTATTTGTTGAAAAAGTTTGAAATATCCAATAAATTTCATTCCACTTCATGATTGTGTCCCACCTGTTGTTGATTCTTCACAAAAAATTACAGTTTTATATCTTTATGTTTGAGGCCTGAAATGTGGCAAAAGTTCGAACAGTTCAAGGGGGCCAAATACTTTCGCAAGGCACTGTACATTCACCAAAACTACTGGTGTCTGTGAGATTCTTCCTTCAACAATCACATATCTACCATTCACATCAGAAGTAACATTATCAAAAGGCACCATCTTATTTATCAGGATAGACACTCCCCTGGACTTGGAATCAAAATTGGAGTGGAACATATGCGAAGTCCAGTGAGCTTGAAGTCTGCATTGATACCTGGGACGGAGATGGGTTTCCTGTAGAAATGTAATGTCAGGTTTTTGTAGTTTTAAGTGAGTCAAAATCTTTGACCTTTTAACGGGACTGTTCAGACCTTTCAGGTTCCAACTTAAAAATCTGAACGAATTTCGGGTCTTGTCCATCAGTTTAGATTAGTGCAGAATGGAGTACAGAGAGAAAAAAGAAAAAAAAACAGGGAAGGGGGTTATAGATAAATAAAATAAGTAGATAGATAAATAAAGGGCAGCGCCCCCACACACACAACACAGCACAGTATCCTCCCTCCCAAACATACATGCAACAATACAGACCCCCTCCCCCACCCACCCACACAACATAATATACCAGCCCTCCCTCTCCCTCCCTGCTCTGAAGACTTAACTCTCCATTCCCTAACCATGGCGCCCTAAAACACTTGAACATCCGGAATTTGCAACTCAGTCCCACAGACACATAGCAGGTATTAATACATCGGTTAACAGTCATGTAGACAGATTTAAGATGAAGATGCAGGATACCGTTCATTAAACCACTGCTGTGCTTTTTTTGGGCAGTCGAATTGCAGCCTCTCATCACCGAGGTTGACCCAAAGGTTAGCAGGATATCTGAGAGAAGACTGCACATTTCTCTCACGCAAGCTGTTTCTCACCGCAGAAAAAGCCGCTCTCTTCTTAGCTACGCTGGCGCTGAAGTCAGGAAAGATGAAAACCTTGTGGCCTTGATAGAAAAGTTGATCCCAATTCTTGCGTCGAATAACTTTCTCTCTGTCCTGAAGATAGTGGAAACTCACAATCATCACTCTGGACCTCTGATTCTCTCGCTGCTCCCCCGAGGACATGGGGCCGATACGATGTGCTCTGTCTAACAATGGAGCGGTCGGAAAAATTTCTGATCCGAGGACATCTTGAAAAAATTTAGACATAAATGTGACCGGATTACTCCCTTCTTCTCCCGCCGGAATACCGATAACTCGGAGATTGCAGCGCCGTGAACGGGTCTCTAAGTCTTCCATTTTATCCATGAGGTGTTTATTAGCCAGAGTTAGCTTTAGCACCGTGTCCTCCAGGGCGACAGTACGGTCGCTATAAACATTTAAATGTTGTTCCAGCTTATGCTTTTTACTCTCTGATGCAATCTTCCTTTCCATTGTAGAAAACTGGAAATGCACTCTTGCAAAGAATTAGCTGTATTTTATTTAATTAGTCAGATAAGATGTAAAATAAACTAAGTAGCTGTATCAGCCTTGTCTAAAACCTCTAAACTGTTAAACATTAAGCTGCTAAGTTCAAATAATAATAAGAAGAATTTATCTTTGATAAATTACCTTTAAAAGCACAGAATTCTTTTAAATATAAAATGTTCGTAACTATAAAAAATCGCAGCTTATACGCATGTGCACAGCTAGTATTTTGCAGCTTATGTTTGTCACCTGAATTCTAATCTACTGACACATATAGAATCTTCTTGGTTTCCATGGATACTAGACTCTTCATACACAGATCCTACAGCTTCAACATGGAGGAGTTATCTTATAATCTCCATGTTATCTGTCAAAATGACTTCCACAGTTTAAATACACACATAAAAACAGCAAAGAACAGCTTAAATCAGTAAACTTTTATTAAGAAGAAATATTTGCATATAAGTTCATGACTCTAAATGAGGAAAAGTCAAAGAATTTCAAAGAGAAAAAGAGAGATTGACCAGACTTTCAGGCTTCTCAAATGTGGAAATTGGTCAAATTGACCCATATATGTAATAGGAGGGTTAAAACCTTCACACTAAGGTTTCTAAAACATTTTCAATTGCATTTTTTTAACTACACAAGGGATTTCACATAAAAACAGGTAGACGTGGACACACACACACACGGACAAATACACAAACGGACAGGAATCAGGGCCCTACAGTGCGACCTTTTCACTCGCATTTGAGATGGAAAAGTATTTTGTGCAAATGTGAATAAATATTTATTTGCACCAGTGCGAGCCACCTGTTCGGAGTTGTTTAATACAATCTGAATAAAAACTACAAGAGTCCAAATTGCATCTACACCACGCAACAGTTACTTTCACACTGCTTTTCATCTCCTCAGTCAACTGAACAGGTGTGTAAATACTGCAGAGAAGACATTATGATGGAGAGTAACACTGTACATCATCTTTTCTCAATTTCACCGATCTCACAACTGCTATCTTTTATTAATCCCGCAAAATGACCTGAACATTTATAGTACCTGCTTGGGTAGAGACAGTGGCGTCGGGCGGAGTAAATGAATAATAATGCTAACGCTACAAGGTGGGTTTAATTCAAACTTCTTTATTAAATAATTCCTCATCAATCATAATCAAGATTAGCAACTGTTCAGACTGTAAAAATACAGTACACTGCTGCTGTCCATTCACTAACTCTTTTTTATCATAGAATTTTTATTAGAAATTTTACGTTTTACACATCATCACAACACCTAATCCTAACCCTAACCCTAATGTGTGTGTGCCCTTCTTGTTTTCTGGAGTTAATCTCTTCAACGGTTTCTCTCTGTGTTTTTTTTTTTCTTGCAGCTAAACGTCAGCTCCTTTTTCCCTTGTTTGAGGATATGGGTTTTGACCTTAATAATCGCTACTGGCTTTCACACCTCTTTGTGAATATAGCCCTCTTGGTTGAGGTTCTACACACTCCCCCCGACGTTTCTGGGTTCCTGCCACCCCTAAGATACAGGATCAGTCCAGCTAAGGTATACGTGGATGCCTCCACTCAAACTGACTCCCTTCTCACTGCTTCACCTGACTATTTATCTGACCAGTCTGCTGATGATGACATGACCCATTCTGATAATGGCTCTGACCTCTCCCCTCCTTTCACTCCTGTTAGCCCTGATTATCCCCCCTTAATTCTACAGCAAGCCCTGGTCCTTTTCCTGGTCATACGCCATATTATCAGCCCTTCTCTCCTGATTACTCCCCTACCATTCCTGTTAATCCTCAATAAAATCACATTTTTCTCATACTTTGTCTCCATTGTGTTTATTACCTATTTGATTTTCATACATCATTGACCATTTGGGGGCTACTGGTAGTGGAGGGAAAGCATACAGCAGTCAATTTGGCCACACATGGGCCAGCACCTCTTGGCCCAAGGGGCTTGCTGGTTCCCCCAATGAAAACAAAGTGGGGACAGTGTGTCGCTGGCAGTGAGGTGAAGTGACTGATGAGCTGGAGGATGGCACTTCTGAAGTGACTGATGAGCTGGAGGATGTTGTTGACTCGCCATTGAGAGGGGTTAGCCATCATCAACTGTGAGTCCAGCTGGATGCCAATAAACAGTCTTTGCTGACTGGGCATCGGAGAGCTCCTTCCATAATTCACTGTAAGCCCTAGCTTGGTAACATCGAAGTCCAGCAATGCTGATTCTCTGACGTCATCAACCCTTGACTGGGAACAGATGAACCAGTCATCCAGGTACAGGCTACACACCTGGTGAAGACCCCTGGCACCAGTGAAATCTCGAATGGGAGCACACAAATCTGGTAAGCCCTTCCCTCGTGGGTGAAATAGAGGAATTGCCTGTGCTGGGGTGCGACTGGAGCGTGAAAATATCCGTTGTTCAGGTCGATGGTTGTAAACCAAGCGTTCTGCCTGATGCCATGCAGCATGTCCACTGTACATAGCATGTGGAACTTGAAACCCTTGAGTTGTGTGTTCAGAGATCTTAAATCCAGAATGGGGGCAATCTGCTGTCTTTCTTTGCGATAATAAAATAAGTGGAATCGAATCCACTGTTCGTAAAGCACTGTCTAACTGCTCGATGGCACCCTTCTTCAGGAGAGCCCAGACCTACTGGCATAGGGCCAGAGCCTTGTTTGGGTCCTTGACCCAAAAGGTCATTTTGACTTCCTGGCACCTCGGCAGTCAGCGTCTAAATTGAATGTTGTAGCCCTGTGACAGGGTTGATACAACCCAGGGGTCTGATGTAAGCGCTTCCCAGCATCTGAGCTACTGGCTGATGAAGCACCCGACCACGAGTACAGTCCTTGTTTACCTCTTCGCCCCTTATAATTTCTGGATGGGCGACGGCTCGCTGTGCCAAGCGACAAGGTTGGTTGATAATGCCCAAAAAAGTTTTACGGTCTTGGCTGGGTAATCGGTATGTACTGAGCCGTATTTGTTTCCGTAGAGGGTCTCTGTCTAGAGGGGTGTTCATAACACAAACTAGCAAACTGTTATCTGGCCTGTGTAACCTGTAGGCCACGCTCCAGGGCTTGCTATACACCCAGGCAGAACAGTTCCCCAGGACTAACCAGGAGAGAGCGGAGGGCTCTCCTGCAGGGCTCCAAAAGTAGAGACTGGGTCAGCCAAATTTGGCAGCAGGTGAGAGTTAATGAAGACATTAGCCTCCCCAACTCCCTGGTCATATATGCAAATGCCTTCAAAGAGGCTAAAGGGTCAACCTTCCCAATATGTCCCATACTTACTGCTGTGTCATAGCTTCTCACAATCAAGTCATCTGTCAACCAGCACTGTGTCTGGGGGCAACAAGCATCAGGCCGAAGTGCTTCATCAAGTGCATAATGGCAGCAATACCCAGCTCTATATTGGTAATGCGGTCAAGGCCATGGTCAGATGCATCCTGCATTTTAGCTAGTGCTCTATAGTCTGTTGATAGATGAGAGAAACATCTGGGGTCTGCCCAGCACCTCTGCAGCTCCTCAATATATGGAGCTCAGGGTGGGATATAGAGAGCTGTGGACTGAGAGGACTTCCTGAAAAGGGCGCTCTGAGGAGTCACCTGGACAGGTGCTGCATTTAACCCTAGATGTGCCAAGGCCATTTTTACCTTTCAGTGTACTGTGGCTCATTCCCTGGGAATTGGTATGACATGAATGGAAGCTCTCACCTGCCCAATCCTTGCCATAACCTTCTCCAATAACTAGACCCTAGTGGACAGTGAATCCTCCTCCTGGGTCTCCAAGGCTGGTGACAATATTGGGGGCAGCAACCTGGGAGGAGGCTGTGGTGCAGCTGCAGCGGGACCACTAGCAGGCTGTGGACTTGGTGGATGCAGATTAAGGAGAGACTTAATCTCTGCAAACTCAGAAGCCAAGATGTCCACCTTCTGGGTTAGGGGCTCAACCTTTCTGTGTTTCCAGTGACCAGGGCCCCCCCGTGAATCGGTCTTTCAGTGCTTATGAGAGCTGGGAGACATGGCCTATGTAGGATGCAGTTGAGTGCCAAACCTGTCCTCTAGCTGGGCCAGCCTGGATGCTCATGCCAGTTGTAATTACTATCCACGTGGCTTTCTGCGTGTGACCACTTTGCCAGTTGGTAATTGAGCACAAAGAGGGAAATATTTACACTTTGCCGTATCTCTGTAAATAATTAAAGAAACCCACAAACTAAATTACAAGGATGAAAAACAATCACCCGTTTTGTTCACTGCCCTTCAGGGCACATTGTGTAGCCTCTTCTACCCCAATGAGACAATTATGAGAATCAAACAATAGCAATAATAGGAAAGATCCCTCTATGACAGGGGTCGGCAACCCGCGGCTCCGGAGCCGCATGCGGCTCTTTCATCCCTCTGATGCGGCTCCGTCACATCTCGTGACGGCGGAGAATGAGGCAGGACGCAATTGCAGTGCGAACCGTGCTTTATTTACAAACAGTGTCAAACAGTGTAATCAAAAACGTAAATCCAACAGAGGTAATCCAGAGATAGGCGAGGGTCAGGCGATCAGCAAACAACGTACACAG
>JAFFST010046119.1:97893-152438 GCA_022414735.1 Noturus placidus | reverse complement strand
GGTGTGGACAACCACAGTTATAGTATGTTTTAACAAGGGGGGCAATCACTTTTTCACACAGGGCCATGATGGTTTGGATTTTTTTTTCACCTTTAATAATAAACACCTTCATTTACAAATGGCATTTTGTGTTTACTTGTGTTGTCCTTGACTATTGTTTAAATTGGTTTGATGTTCCGAAACACTTAAGTGTGACAAACATGCAAAGGAACAGGAAATGAGGAAGGGGGCAAACACTTTTTCACACCACTGTAGCATAAAGGCAAAAAAAAAACGTTATATGCAGTGTTATTTCATTTTAAATGTCAAAAGGGTTTTGTGGCTCCCAGTGTTTTCTTTACTATGGGAAACGGTCCAAATGGCTCTTTGAGTGGTAAAGGTTGCCGACCCCTGCTCTATGATAACTATGCTCTGCGATACAATATGGTGCAGTTAAAAGAGGACACACTCACACTGTGGCCAATAATTAAGTTCAGGATTTAAATCATGGGGACAAAAGGGCTCATCCATATATGACGTCATCAAGGAGGAGGGGAGGGGGGGGTGAAGGGACATGATTACGTCATCAATGTATTTGCATTTTCCCCGTGTTTAGTGTCACCACTGTTACGTTGATCATTTACTTATTTACTTACTGAAATATTTGCAAATTGCCAAAATAACAAACAAACAAACAGAAATACTGACGTCACACACACATCCTGTGGTGTATTATACGTATTATACACCACAGGATGTGCGTGTGACGTCAGTATTTCTGTGGTATTTTAACAAAGTACAAAATATTAGGAGATAATTCCCGACCACACATGGCAGCCCCAGACCCCCTAAAAATAAAAAAGTAAAAGTGTACATCTAAGATGATGATGTCATCATTTGTGGGGGGGTAAATGGCCTGATGACATTAGAAGACATGGTCGGGAGGGGGTGTTAAAAATGGCTGAAATTTTTATGACGTAATATATGGACGACCCCAAAGCAGTCACCCATTTCAATCACTCCCAATCAGGCTAACCACAGGCTAACCGCTAAAAAAGGCTAACCGCAGTCTTAAAATGGTAAATGGCGCACTTATATAGCGCTTTTATCCAAAGCGCTTTACACATTCACCCATTCACAGACCAATGATAGCAGAGCTGCCATGCATGGCGCTCATTTGCCATCGGGAGCAACTTGGGGTTCAGTGTCTTGCCCAAGGACACTTAAGCATGTGGGGTCATGTGGGCCGGGAATCGAACCGCCAACCCAACGATTAGTGGACAACCCGCTCTACCAACTGAGCCACAGCCGCCCCTGTCTTTAGAGGACGAAAGTTCGTAGTTCTAACCCTACTGCGGGTTACAAGACTACCAGCGGTGCCTGCACTCCTGAAACCTGCTTACCAACGCGAGAAGATACAAGAGGTCGTTTCCAGGGTGAACGTGCCTTTAATACCGGGGCAAAAGGCACATGTAACCCAGGCCACAGGTGACTTTTTTGATATAAACACTCAATCTGCACGTACACATGATGGACATCCAGGTTCCTAAAAAAAAACTGGTGGTCAGTAGAAGTGAAATAGAACTACATTTGTCATACGTATGTCACTGTGTGTCAAATGTATAATAATGTGCCCATGTTTTTTGTTATATGTTGGCAAAATGGTATGAGAATTATAGAAGATATAAGTTCCATCAGGAGACAAGACCACACACACACATCTCCTGTTTTCTGACATTTAGAATTTGCTAAGCATTCTTTTTCAGATTCAAAGTTCCTGTACTTTGATAGGATCCTTCCTCATAGCAGCGAGGGGAAGGGGGAGTCGAAATAAGAAACAATTACAAAAAGAGAGGCCTTTTGGATTTCGGAGCTATATTATTTAACCCCAAATGGCATGAATGAAGAGATGGATCTTTCATGTTTTCTTGGCCTCATTCTATAACTATGTGGTGCAGTTTTTTTGCATTTATTTATAATAAATAATAATCATTTTATAGACCTCAGTGGTCTGGATTTGCATGCGGACAGCATCTGCCTTGCTATTTTTATGGAAATAGAATAGCCATACTTCTTTCCAAAACATTTCTTGAATTTCTGTAATTCTATAACCTTGACTTCAGTCAGTTTTCCTTGTCTTTGGAAAGAGACATATGCAAATGCATGTATGCAATCACCACTAGAGAGTTGTGTGCAGTTGTTAGTCTTCCTCCACAACCTTCGACCAAAGGACAGATGCAAATATCAACCTTTCCTACTTCACCTTCCTAATGCTTGCATGGTGGACTGGCTAGAAGTTTGATGTTATAATGGCTGAGCTCTGCTTTAGGTATAAAACTGATGTTTTTCTTCCATATTTTCCATTTGTGAGGTATACCATTAGTTCACATTCACATATCCTGTATTATCCTTCTTTGCATTTCCAAGTATTATTATATTGGTGTGTATTCTACTTGTGTGGCAATTAATTTAAAGGAAATCAAGCTTTTCCATTAGATTATGAGTAAATTATTACTGTTTCCCACCTTGATGATGTAACATTAACCATTGAACTTATGCCCCATTTAACACCTCCACTTGACACCTCCACAGTGCAAGTTCTGTCATTCTTTCTATAGAAAGATAACGTATTCAAACTGGCATATTAATACAAACCTCGCAGCCTGAACTACACAAACCTGACCAATCAGAATTGAGCATTTAACAGTAGTGGAAAATATTATAGTAAAGGGTAAAAAGGTTATCAATGCCAAAAATATTTACAGCATAGTGTCACAGTATTACAGCACAGAACATTGTTAAAAATGGTTCAGAATTATTCCCAAATCTCACCTGTTTTTTACTCTGGTGTCAGACAGCAAACAGCAGACATCTGTGGTGTTCAACCTTCACATCAAGGTAAACAGACTGCGGGTCCGGACTGTCCGAAATGATATATTCCTCTTCTAAAAACTGGAGTGGTGTCATTTTCATCTTGCAGTGAGATTTCTACTGTGGCTGAAGTGCTCATTTTTGTCCCATCATTGTCGAGCTGTGGCACGAATGTGACCTCACTAAGAGATGTGAATAAAACTCCATTTTTAGATAAATCCATTTACATTAGACCTTGGAAGCTACAGTGTTACAGATATCACCATGATCATTTTAGAAAACACAAGTCACTTCTGAATCTGGTTTAGGAATGGGAACCTGCAAAACACACTTCAGACACAAACTTCAGACATCTGGAAATCTCTGGAAATCTAACCCTTTCCATATGTTAACAGATTTGCTACTTCAATAGCTGCAGTTGATTAGCTAAGCTTTATGAAAGAACTATTTGCCTTAATCATTTTGTTTTTTATTATTTATCTCAAAGGTCACACAGATAACTACAGCATATTGCTACAGCAGGCATAGAAATAATTCAAGAATAAAGTAAACCATCTCTTGCTGCTTTTCTCTTCTGAGCTTTCAGGATGTACATGGACATATTCATTTCCCTTCATTTCCATGCCTTTTGGTTTTGTTCAAATAAGAAGACTCTGAAGATTGTCCCTATTCCAAGGTCAACAGGCTGTCAAGAACAGCCCCAGTTTGCATATGACATTTGTTGTAGTAAAGGCTCAGAAGCCAGTTAAACTTTGTACAACCCCAAGTCCAAAAAAGTCGGGACGCAGTGTACATAAATAAAAGCAGAATGCAATGTTTTGCAAATCTCATAAACCCATATGTTGTTCACAGTAGAATATAGAAAATATAGCAAATGTAGAAATGTACAATTCTGAGAAAAAAATAAGGTCATTTTGAATTTGATGGCCTCAGCATGTGTCAAAAAAAACTTGTGACGAGGGCAACAAAAGGCTGGAAAGGTAAGAGTTAGTAAAAAGAAACAGCTGTAGGTTAATTGGCAACTGGCCAGTAACATGAAAAGAGTATCTTAGTGAGGAAGTGTCTTTCAAAATTACCTTATTATTTTCTTTAAATGGTACATTTACTCAGTTTACACATTTGATATGTTTTCTATGTTCTTCTGTGAATAACATGGGTTTGCAAATCATTGCATTTTGTTTTTATTTACCTTATACACAGCATCCTAACTTTTTTGGAACCGGGGTTGGAGAATGACAAACTGTCAGCAGGAAATAAATGTCCTAAACAAAACAAAACAAGTAAGTGAGTGGGTTAATTTTAATTAATTGGCCTAGTTTTCTCTGCACCACTGCGTGCTTAAGCTCTTTCCTCAGTGAAAATGGTCTTACACAATAAATGGCCTTACAGAAAATCTCTTCCTCTATGTTACCTGTTATGCTACTTCAACAGGCGTAGTTTGGCATACACCGATGAGCCAAAATATTATGGCTACTTGCAGATGAAGTGAATAACTTTGATCATCATGTGAGAATGGTGCATGTCACAGTCTGAGATACATTAGGCGATAAGCGAACAGTTGTTTCTCGTAGTCAATGTGTTGGATGCAGGAGAAATGGACCTGAGCAACTTTGACAAGAGCCAAATTTTTATGGCCAGAAGATAGAGTCGGAGTGATATCTGAAATGGCAAGGCTTGTGGGTGCAGTGGTGAGTATCTACCATCAGTTGTCTAAGGATGGATAAACCATGAATCACCTGTCCAAGTTCAAGAGCACCTACAGTATTGGAATTGGACCATGGAGCAATGGAAGAAAGTCACCTGGTCTGATGAGTCCTGGTTTCTTTTACATCATATGCACAGCAAGGAACAGTATCTCACAAATATCTCACAGTACTCACTTTTGTTAAATTTACACTGTTACACAAGCTGTACACTCACTACTTTACATTGTAGCACAGTGTCATTTCTTCAGTGTTGTCACATTAAAAGATATCATCAAATATTTACACAAATGTGAGGGGTGTACTCACGTTTGTGAAATGCTGTAGCTCCAAAATCCAAAAGGCCACTCTTTTTTGTAATTGTTTCTTATCTTGACCCCCCCCCGCTATGATATCCTATCAAAACCAAGGAACTTTCAATCTGAAGAATGCTTAACGATGAGATGTACATGTGCACGGTTTACCTGGGGAAGAGCAGGCACCAGGACGCTCTTTGGGAAAAAGACTAGCCTTTGGAGGGAGTGTGATGCCCTGGGCAATGTCCTGCTGGGTAACCCTGGATTTGGGCATCCATGTGGATTTCCTTTTGATACATGCCCCTACCTAAACATTGTTGTAGACCAGGTACACCCCCTAATGGCAATGGTATTCCCTGACAGTAGTGGTCTCTTTCAGCAGGATAATGCTCCCTCCCACACGGCACACACTGTACAAGAATGGTTTGAGGAACATGACGAAGATGTCAAGGTGTTGCCCTGGTCTCAAAATTCCCCAGAAGTCAATCCAATCAAGCCTCTGTTGGATGTCCTGGAACAACAAGTCAGATCCATGGTGGCTCCACATCAACTTACAGGATTTAATAGATCTGCTGCTAATGTCTTTACGCTAGACACCAGGGGCACCTTCACAGGTCTCGTAGAGTCCATGCCTTGGCAGGTCAGAGCTATTTTGCTGGCATATAGAGGACCAGGAGCATATTAGGCAGGTGGTCATAATGTTACATTAGTGTGTATATAACATATGCAATTAAACCTTATAATTTAGGGCAAATTTATCACTCGTCGGTGATCTCGTTCCACACTATTAACTAAAGGTCCAGTTCACACCCAGTGCATTAAGCATAAATACTTGAAATTCCCCATTTAAGCAAACTACACCGCAAACATCACACATTATGCAATCTGTCCAGTTAAACCTTTCCACACAAGTCTCCCATCCACAAACTCTTATCTTATACCAAAACCAGTGTACAATATTAGCTGTATACTCTTACTTAAACGAAACTCATAACCAAGGTTAGTTAAGCTTTAAAAAAATAACTAAACATCACCGCACTACAGCATGCCAAAACTGAAATCCACCATCAACTCATTACAAAAGTGACCCATCCAAGGTCACGCCACACTGACCCTAGTAAAGTCATCGTCTAACCTATGTAGAGTGGTAGAAAATCGATCGAAAATATATTCACCCTTTTGGATGAATTCCCGAGGTTCAAGGTGAGATATTCTCGCTCATGGCTTGCCAAAATGTTAGAACAGAGATTTCTCACTGCAGAGATTTCCTGGGATCTTAAGTAGATAAAACACGTCATTTTTTTGGAAGGTTTACTGTATCTGTAAAGGTGTCAGCCGTTGGAGACGCAGAGAACAGAATGCTGAGATTCACCTGACACACCTTAAAGTCATCCTAAAGGTCACACAGTTAACAACCCTGCAGCAGTCATCAAGGACACCTCTCCATTGCATTTGAGGACGCACAAGGGCGTGTTCATTTCCTTTTATTTCCCTTCTCTTTGGGTTTGTTCAAATAAGGAGACTCTCATCAGAACTCAATGTCAAAATGGAAATCAGTTTCTGTCATCTGTGTGATAAAATAGCCAGTCAGGTTTTTAAGAAAGACAAAGCGTGTCAGCAGGAGATGAGACATATGCAGAGCTACTGAAGAAACATTCCGAATTATTACATTCAAGGTATGGTTTGATGTTGCCTTCTTCTTTACTGTTTAAATAGCTTTGCTGGTTTAATGTTTTACATTTTATAGCTTTCTCTTTCTATTGTTTTGGATTTTTGTGGTTTTGCTTAGGTTATTAATTCACACATTGGTTTATATTACAAGGTTGTACATTATCACAACAAATAATGCTTTTATTAGTCATTATCACATAACAGATCTCCACATATGAATAAAGAGTAATACATAGTTATACATCAACTTTTTACAAGTGTCAAATTTGAGTTTCATTAAACATATAAGAAGACCTTAAGTAGCTGCTTTCGTGTTACTTAAATTCACAATGTTGGAGCAAATGTTACGCCTTTGAACATAACGCTTAGTGCTTCAGTGCTTACTTTTATTGCATCCAAAAAAACTTTGTCCATCATGAAGTCTTTTTTTTTCCTTCTGTGTCTCACTGCTAAGAGCGTATTTATAAATCACATTTGTGCTCATAACAATACTAATTATTTCTTAAAGAACAGACAAATCAGGCAAAAAAAACTTGTTAATAAAAACTGCCAATATTACTTGAAATTGACATACACAAATATATATATATATATATATATATATATATATATATATATATATATATATATATATATATACCCCTGTAAGGTTTCTACAGTTCATTTCTGTCTCTTTATTTATTTTTGTTTCTGTCTTTAACAGAACGTAATTAAATACTTTCTCATTCAGAAATGCAGCATAGGATTTGGCTTGCTCAGATGGGGCAGAATGTAGGTCTGGAATACAGGATTTCCTCTTTTTTTTCTTTTCTTTTTTTTTTTTTTAAATTCATCTCAATTAATATCGATCCAGATGTTGTCCCAATCGCTCTGCAAGTTGTCCGCAAGGATTATCATCTGATCGTTACACCGGCGACATGGATAATTTATTGCATGAACAACTATGATGACTTAGCTACAGTGCAGACTGACTACGACGGATGAAAGTTGAACGCTGAGACGGAAAGAAAAGGTCTGACAGATACTGGCTGGGTCAGACCGTACAACAGAGTAAACCGCTGGTCCTATCAAGACCAAATGTTGAATTTCAGGCTAACCAATTGGTGCCCTGGAAAGCCTAATAACGGAATGAAGCCTGTGGTGCAAGAAACTCAAGTGGATCCTGGGGAATCTTTCAGACCCACAATACTTTAAAATGGTATGTCAATATCTGGATATCAATTACTTCATTGCTATTTAAATCCAATTGCCTTTATTGGTATATATACACACATCTTTAAACTTAATTGGAAAAATGAAGTTTATATGTAACTGTGTTTCTATGACTACAGGATGTTGTTCTTTGAAAGTTCTCTCATATGCTTGTTTCCTTGCTGAGTACGTAAATAGAAAAGTTATCACCTCATGACCTATAAAAGGTCCTCATTATCTCACATTCAACCTCTGCTCATTCTAGTCAACCTGAATATCCGGGTGTCCTGGCAGTCCCCTTTTCACATTTGTTTTTTTTTCATTGCGGCCCAAAGAACCGACCCCTGGTCCTCACTTATACCGAACAGGTAACGTTATGTCCTGATTTAACTTTTGTGATGCTGAGGATAGAGGTTTTTATTGTTACCAACCCAGTTTCACAGAAAAAATGTCCGTATGCACTTTACCTGCCTCACCTTCTTATAGTATATATTGGGCGGCTGTGTCTCAGTCGGTAGAGCGGGTTGTCCACTAATCCACTAATCGTAGGGTTGGTGGTTGGAATCCCGGCCCGGGTGATCCCATGCCGAAGTGTCCTTGGGCAAGACACTGAACTCTAAGTTGCCCCCGATGGCAAGCTAGCACCTTGCATGCAGCTCTGCTACCATTGGTGTGTGAGTGTGTCTCATTTGTAAGTCGCTTTGGATAAAAGCGTCTGCTAAATATATAAATATAATATAAATATAGTATACGATGAATATGTTGTCACAAATTTGCATATGGTTCATATCAACATATGCTTTCACTCGAATGGTCCGTATGCCACATTCTGCACCAACGGAATCTAACCAAGCTCACCTATAACACCACGCTATTTCTATAAGATTGATATGCAATAAATAATTTGCGCTAAACATAAAATTTGTGCTTTTATCAACATATGATTTTACTCACTATTTTTGTAAGTCATGAGGTAACACTGTACAGTGACGCACGTATCTTCAAAAGTCTTTAGGCTACAAATTCTTTAGACCACAGAGGCCTTCTACATTTTGGAAATCTGCAGCAATTTTGAATTTTGTTTGCCTTGAATAGGACAAGTTTAGCCTAAAATTATGAGCCTTTTAAGTGTAATCTTATATCATGAAGAGCACAAAATGTATGCATGAATTCTGTACTAAAGACATGGACACTCCTGAAAGATGGGATGAGTATAACCAACATGATGACATGTCACTTCTTTAATAAATTCTCATAATAAATATTTATTCTAATCTTCGATATCTTTAATTAATTCATGTTGTCTTTCAGTATAATCATTATAATTATTATAATTGTAATATTACTATTTTGCAGCTAGCTTCGAGGGCTTGTAGGTGTCCCTCTTCACACAGTGAGCTGGTGGGAAGGTCAGACTTACTGCCAGACAAATCGCACAGATTTGGCCAACGCAACCACTGAAACAGAGAACAACCAGTTGCAAATAGTGGCATAACTCCAGGGGACTTCTTGGATTTGGCCTATCTTGGACACGGTCGGACTAGACCACACAGATGAGTCTCTAGTGGAGACGTGGCATTCCAAATAATGTCTTCTACAGAGTATAGAGTGAAGAAGCAAGTCATGAAACTGCAGATTCAAGTTGATGGGAGTGCTATTGTTCCTAATGTTCTGTCAGCCATTTTAAAGCAGGTACCTCACGCAAAGTATCGGAAATATTTGTCATTACTACTATTAATAGGCTTACAGATGCAAGATTTAAAATTTTACAGTTTTCAAAACAATGTACACTTTCTGATATAGTAGTTCTATGTCTCTGGCATCACTTCCAAAACCAAGAAAAGGCTAAAGGGTTAATGTCTTAATAGTAAAAGAATGGGACATTCCCCCCCCCACACACACACATTTTACATTAAATATACATTAAAGCCAGTATTAGGTTAAAATGATTTTCTCTGCAATATAACAGAAATCCATTCCTCGGCCCTTGCATCATTAGGACAGCAATAACTTAAGGCTGCACTATAAATTTGGGGGCAGTGGTATTTCCGGGGTGGCTGTGGCTCAGTCGGTAGAGCGGGTTGTCCACTAATCCACTAATCGTAGGTTGGCGGTTCGAATCCCGGCCCGGGTGATCCCATGCCGAAGTGTCCTTGGGCAAGACACTGAACCCTAAGTTGCCCACGATGGCAAGCTAGCACCTTGCATGGAAGGTCTGCTACCATTGGTGTGTGAGTGTGTCTCATTTGTACGTCGCTTTGGATGAAAGCGTCTGCTAAATGAATAAATGTAAATGTAAATATCCGAAGAGCTCAAATTCCAGCACTGTCACTGCTTGTCCCTTGAGCAAGGCCCCTTAAACCCTCAACTGCTCTGCTAAACAAGATAAATGTAAGTCGCTCTGGATACGGCTGTCTGCAATAAGTAAAGACCATGAGTAAGGAATATTCTCTTACACATAACACAGTAATTTGCCAACTATCACGGTATTTAAAGTTACATATAACGTTGTGGAATGTCCACAAGACAAGCTCTTCCTGTTATCAAGTCAAATTCCTGTTATCAGTTACGTTATAGCAGCTACAAACAGTCGTTCTTTCAACAGCCTTTATTCACTCTTAGATAATTAAATAAAAAAAATTATTATAAAATTAATTAATACTTATAATTAAATTTTGTCTCGATAATGAAGACTCTTCCATGGTGGAAAACTTACTGAGTAAACCCAGAGGAAACCCCCGAAACATGCGGAGAACATGCTAACTTCATACACAGAGGGCGGAGGAAGGAACCCCCAACCCAGGAGGTGCAAATGTGCTAACCTCTAAGCCACCATGCCACCGACTCCATTCTCCACCAAATCTCTCCAGCAGTTATAGTAGTTAATCTCTCCAGTCAATTCTCCAGCAGTTACAGTATGTGGTATGAATGAAAAGAAGTGAAGTTGTGTTATTCTGGAATAAAATCCTGATTCAGTTCCTCAGATCACGTAGAAACTGAAGGAATGTGGTATATGGAGGGAGACAACAGTGACCAGCAATGATCACAAAATTCATACATACTATTCAAACTATATAATTTACATTCAGTAATAATATGGCTGATCAGAAGTAGAGGGAATAAAGTGCTCTCATTTAGGGCCATGTATTAATTCGATTTGAATTCAATTCATTTTATTTGTTCAGTACTTTCAACCATAGATATTGTCACAAAGCAGCTTTACAGAAATCTGGATGTCGTTTAATATTTAGATCCAAGTCAAGGAAATGCTTACTGAGATGACATAAGGAAGAAACTTTGAGAGGAACCAGACTGTAAAGGTATACTACACGAAAGTAGAAGAGTAATTATTTATCAATCTCACTATCTGATGTCTCTCAGAAAAGAAGGTTCCTTCCTCATGTCGTTATGTCAAATACAATGTCATATTCATTACAAAAATTAGAATGGCTTTTGTAAAGCTGTTTCCCAGAAAGGACATAACTAAGGACAAGCATTTATGTCTTGAGCAGGCATGTTTTGAATAGGCAAGCTAATTCAGATCACACAATTCAAATTAAAATTATTTATTAATATACAGGGAGTCGCAAAAGTCTCCATAAATAGGGGAAATGAAGACTTTTAAGCAAAATGTCTTCCAAAATCTTTCATACTTAGATTATATTATATGCGTTTTTCTTCAGATAACCTTTAAGAATGCTTTCGGACAAAAGAACGCATTGAAATCCTTCTCATGGCGGGATCGGGAAGCTGTCGCAAGGCTGCGATGGACTTTTAACAAGAAACATGGTGAGCGCATCACACACGTCCACTATGCATGGAAACTTTTGGGACACGGTGTACTGCATTTTATAAAACTCCAACATAATGCATGTTAAAATGACCAAATGCTCAGACAAACTGTGACATCAATTTCACATATTCATTAATTTCACTGCTCATTAAGGTGATCTTCACACGTCTGACATTTTGCTACAGTGATGTTCAGGAGTACAGTACAGTGAATAGATTTAAATGTTCCGCATTACACGGTCATATTAATTTAATCATTCGTCGGATATTCAAATTAAAAAAAGAATATTAGAATATTTTGGTATCTGGACATAATGCACCTAATGAACATTTTGACACTTTTATAAAAACGTTCCAAATATACTTGATTTTTCTTTGTTTATTGATTTATTTATTTATTTCGAGTCTGGTTTGAATAATAAATTCAAGTATTGCTTTAATGCATAATATATGTAGTTCTTCCAACACTGTAGCAATCCCTAAATTTAATGAGAAATGATAGACTAGTCTTAATAAACCAACAGAATCCAACTACAAAGCAAAAATTCTAGACCTTTTCTTTCATTATCCAGTTTAATATTCAAAAATATATATTTTTTTTTTTTTTTTAAAGTAGTTAAATTCATGACACAGCAAATGCTACACTTATATTTCTGCATCGTCCAAAACATCTACTGGCAGTGATGCGATTTTGGTAAAGCTTCCCAGTCCAGTTTCTGAGACCACGGGAGAAGCATTAGTTGTCCTCAGAGTTAGAAGGGATAGAGAAGGAGAGAGGTCAGAGGTCATTGTAAAATTATTTAGTCCTGGGTTTTTTGCCAAACATGAATATTTATACTTGGGGTTCGAGGGCTTTTTACCAAAGGATTCCATTCTAGAAGGTATGGCGTGAAGGTTTGGCTGAGAAGGCAGGTGTAGAAAGCTATGCAGCTCCGTGTTAAGATCACCTTCCCTAGATTCTTTTTCAGGAAACCTGCTTTTGTTGGTAAAGATAGTTGGCTGGAATTGAAAATAAGGCTTCCGATTTGAAAGTTTGTCCCAGTTATGGTTCCCACTCAGGTGCTTCTCTGGGCAAATCAGATTAGTCAGGGATCCCATAATGATATTTTGGTGCTCAGATAAAGACATGCAGCTTCTTATGACCTCATCCATCTCCGTAATGTTGACCATGTGAGGCAACATCCCTTCACCTCCTCCTTCTTCTTTAAAATGACAGAGACTCTCAACACTGGACATTCCCATAATTTGGCATTTTCCTAGATATGCGTCAAACGAATTGCAGGAAATCCGGTCCGTGTCAAGAGGGATCCCTGGTTCAGGCATGACTGCATCAGGCTGCTTGAGACACTGGTACTCACTTATCATTATCACGTCTTCAGCTGTCTCACCTTCCGCAGAACCTCGTCCACTTGAGCCAGAGTTCCTGAAACAGTCACTCTTTCCTTGCATGTCTTGATTTAGGCCATGGCTATTGTTATATGTTATAGATCCACACTTGATATTTGCAGCTAATACAGCATTCTTCTTAAGCTCGTTCTTTTTAGTTTTGTACCTCAATATGAGAGCAATTATACTTACAAAGAGCAAAAGGAACACAGCTAATGAAACACTAAGGCCGACAGTCTGGACACGAAAAGCAACACTGGTTAGAGCTTCTGCTGAATTGGAAATATTCACAATAACACGGCAAGCCGTTGACCTGGAATCAAGCTTTGGACTACTTGCCAGAATCAAGAAGTCTTCAACAGCCTCACTCGTGGCTATGTTACCTCTTCTTTGATACACTGGCTTTGAGATATAGATACTGCCAGTGTTTTTGTTGACATTGAAAAAGCGGGATGGCTTCACTAAATTGTACTCCACAGTACCATCCAGACCTCTATCGTAATCCATGGCGGTCACATGACCAATGCTTTGGCCCACTGTGGCATTGTCTGGCAGAGTAAAATAGTACAGTTTCTGGGTAAACACTGGACTGAACTCATCCACACCTTCGATGTCCACCTGAACCTTCACCGTAGCAGCTTCGTCGCCTTTGTCTATGGCTTCTACCACAAAACAGTATTCACTTGTTCTCTCATAGTCAAATATTTGTCTGGTATGGATTTCTCCAGTAAGAGGGTCAATAGTGAAGACCTCATTCGTGTCTTGGTTTCCACTGCCATAGTCCATGAAACAAGAGGTCAGGATGGAGTAGGTAAGCAACCCAAAACTTCCTGCATCCTGGTCAATAGCATGGACCATGCATACTGGAGTAAAAGCAGGTAGATTTTCTGCTACCGAGCAAATGATGGTAGGGAACCTAAAGAATGGCAAATAATCATTCTCATCAAGCACAGTGATGAATATCACTGCAAAGGACACCTTCCTGTCATCTGGACCACCACTATCTGATGCTTGAACAGTTAAGATGTGTTTAGTTTCATCTTCATAATCCAAAGTACCATTGGCTTCCAGATTACCGGTTTGATAGTTCAAGTGGAA
Organism: Noturus placidus; assembly: GCA_022414735.1. Lineage (NCBI taxonomy): Eukaryota > Metazoa > Chordata > Actinopteri > Siluriformes > Ictaluridae > Noturus > Noturus placidus. The sequence goes on along the minus strand of JAFFST010046119.1, from coordinate 138,451 downwards.
CAAACCTTTATTGTTACCAGAGATGATGTCATACCTTACGGTGCCATTTGGCCCAAGGTCTAGATCTTGAGCAGACACCAAGACCAGGAAAGTACTTAACCCGTTGTTCTCACCGACCTGCACGTAGTATTCCGGGCTGCTGAAAAGCGGTTCATTGTCATTGATATCAAGCACCATGACTGAGACTGTTGTTGAGCTGTTTAACCGAGGCACTCCTCTATCCATCACAGTAACAGTCAATGTGTATGTCTCCGTGGTCTCTCTGTCCAGAGCATCACACAGCACTAAATAACCCACAGTACTTTTCTGAAACTCTGAAGGCACTGTACCGGATTCAATGCAGAAACGCCTCTCCTCGTTTCCCCCAGTAATGGTATAGTCTAGGCGGGTGTTCTCTTCAGAATAATCCTGGTCCTGAGCCAGTAGGGTGAGGAGCACACTTCCGACAGGTATGTCCTCACACACACTCACCTGATATGTGTTGTGCTGGAAAAAAGGTGCATGGTCATTGAAATCCAGCACCTCTATATCTACAGAAGTGACAGATGAAAGACTAGGACTGCCTCCATCCCGTGCTTCCACCAGAAGCCGAACGATGTTGCTACCGGCGACGTACTTCAAAGGCATGTCAGTATATATAGACCCTGCGCATAGAAAAGGTGTTAAGCAAAATATATGCTTTTTTTAAACACCTTGAAGTTTATAGCGTTATACGTATGTGGGGTGAGCTGTCTACTATTAATTCTTTTAACAGTTTGCAATACTATGTTTTCGATCGAGTTCAAATCAACGAAATCTGCTTGGTCAATCAGTTCGACAAATAATCAGGTAAAATTAATGAAAGATTTTGGATGAAAGATGTGATGCCCAGCTAGTTCATTGTAAACAATAACAATGTGAGCCACATGGTAAAAACCAGCTGTGACACTATGAATTCAGTGTAAGCATGAATTTTACACAAATACTACCATTTCCATTATTGATATAAAAGCCAGTCTTTGTGGAGGAGAGAAGCCTGTAGGAAATTTTGCCATTCCAGCTCGAGTCTCTGTCTGTAGCTGATACAGCCACCACAAACACATCTGCAGGTGTCAGTTCTGGCAACACTACCTGCAAGACAAACAGTGAAAAATAAATCTACTAAAGGTATTTAAGGTGTATTTATACTGTCTGATAATTTTTTTTTTATTGATTCCCATACACTTTTCAGAGCACAACAAAACATATCAATACAGAATCAACATGTTTTACCCCGATAACAGCCCCTCCCACCCAGGAAAGTGTACATATGATTAATGTACTTATGATTCATGTACATGTGATTTAATTACATATGATTCATTTTCATAAATCCATACAGAATCAAACTTTTAACCCCAGTAACACCCCCCCACAAGATTTATATATGATTCATCTATATATGATTCATTTATATATGATTCATCTATATATGATTCATTTATATATGATTCATCTTTATATGATTCATTTTTATGTCATTTTACATGTGGTTCATTTACACAAGATTAATTTTCACAACCCCCCCCCCCCCCTTCCGGCACATGATGGCTACACTAACTATTGCTAGTTGTATAAATACTATAAAACCCAACAACAAGGCATAAGACTCAAGGGCAATATCACCTATGATCTTTAATACAACAGTGAGTCTCCTGTAAAAATACTATATCGGAGTTTTTAAAAGTTTCAAATATATAACATATATAAAAACCCTAGATCTAGTATTTATACTGTCTAATGTATATTACAAAGTGTGAAGTTTATCATACTGTTACAGTACAGAAAATGTACATGCAAAAAAAAAAAAAACCTTTATCCATGCACAACAGCTTACAATACCACAGAAGTGCTTTATATTAAATATCTGACCAACCTGGTAAAACTCCTGAGAGAACACTGGTGCATTATCATTTACATCCAAAACCTCCACAGTTATCTGCGCCTCTGTCTGATGGACTGAATCTGACGCCACTACTGTCAGTATATGCAGGATTTGCTCCTCATAATCCAGACTCTTAATAGATGTGATTAGTCCAGAATAGGAGTCAATGACAAAGCTTCCATTTGCCTCCTCTATTTGTGCTAAACTGTAGGTGATGGAAGAACCGAGGTCGACATCAGCGGCCGTTACTTGGATGACGATATGGCCAGGTGGAAAATCTAAATCAACAACAGAATAAAGGAGAGTTCGTTCGAAGCGTTAAGCGAATCCATATAGCGATACAAAAAGTCGAAGACAACTTCGGCCGTGTGTTTTATGTCTTCTGATATCTGATTGATATCTTACTCTCAGGGACCACTAGAGGTTCCATCGCTGGTATCACTGGTCGGTTGTCGTTAACATCCACGACCTGAACCTGAACAGTGCATGTTTCCGTCAGAGCAGGACTTCCTCCGTCTTTAGCCTCAACAATCAACCTGTCAATTAGCAAAATATGTTCATAAATGAGGAAAATATCATATGCATAGCAAAATATAGCAAATAGATCAAATGTGAATTTAACAGCAAATTGAAAATCGACTAACTAACAGAAAGAAAACGACACTTACTAAAAGACCATAAAGAACATTCATACATCTGGGCTCGGATTTCCTGTTTCAAATTTTTCTATGTTCAGTTGTCTTGCTATAGTTTCATGATAATAAACCACCATGAACATTAAAGAGGAATTTCTGCAGAACCCTGTTGTCTACATTACATTGACAAAAGAATATTCATACTTTGTCCAAAACCTTTCATTTCCTGAATTTCCATAACTGTAATGTGTTTTTAAAATGCTTAAATTCTTTAAATGCTTTTAAATTCCATACAAAAACCACGTATTTGACTGGTATCTGGTATGAGGCGACTGTGGCTCAGTCGGTAGAGCGGGTTGTCAACTAATCATAGGGTTGGCGGTTCGATTCCCGGCCCACATGACTCGACATGCCGAAGTGTCCTTGGGCAAGACACTGAACCCCGAGTTGCTCCCGATGGCAAGTTAGTGCTTTGCATGGCAGCTCTGCTCCCATTGGTGTGTGTGTGTGCGTGTGTGTGAATGGGTGAATGAGACACAGTGTAAAGTGCTATATAAGTGCGCCATTTTATCATGGTATGAGTACAAATTTTGCAGCCAAAAACCTACAACAACCCCAATGAGATTGAAAATCAAACAGTACATCTATGATCCATACAGCATGTGCCTTTTTGAGTGCAATTCGTGAGCGTACCTGTAAGAGGATATGATTTCTCGGTCAAGGACATCACTGGTGGCAAGAATCCCACGTATAGAGTCGATAATGAAGGCATTGTTTTGATTTCCATCCACTATGGAGTAATCTAGCTGCCCATTCATTCCGCTATCAGCATCCATTGCTAACACCTGAATATAAAAGTTGTAGTGACTAATCTTTGGATTATGCTCTCGACTCATGCAGTAGCATTTGGGATACAGTCATAATCTGTTTGGTATATGCTCATCAAAAAATATTCTCCATCACTCAGTAACAACAAGCCAAACACACATACCTGCATGACATAAGTGTTAGGAGTCTGTCCCTCCCAGACTGCAGTTCTGTAGTAACTTTGTTTAAACACCGGTGCATTGTCGTTTACATCCTGTAGAGTGACGGTCACTCTGGCGTGGCATGAATGGCGGCCATTTTCACCCAAAACCACCAGATGAACCTCACGCTCCCTCTCAAAGTCCAGCAGGAGCTGATCTCTAACTGTTAGATCACCTTTGGGAGGATGAGGGAAAGTTCATCTTGCGCATTATTAAAAAAATATGTTTTGTCACTAGTCAAAAGTCATCTTAGTGTGACGGGGAATTTGGTATATCATCCACGTATCATCTATAGCTTTAGAGTAGATACAAGATTATTCATCATGAAGATTGTTGACTGCTGAAAATTTATATAATATGAAATATTACATTTAGGACACATTAACAACAACAAAAAAAAAAACCGTTACATAATTTCCAAGAATGTATTAGATTTATGCTAGATGACTACAGGTAGAAGAAGGATTAAAGGTTTCGGTCTCACCTGTGTTAGAATCAATACGGAACGCTCCGTTCTCATTGCCGCTAAAAATACTGTACTTCACCGCGATTTCTGTAGCATTCTGATCGTGAGCTACAACATTTCCCACCCAGGATCCTTTACAACAACAAAAAATATTTGTAAATATTAGAATATAAAAAATATTTTTTTAAAAACATTATTTAATTAAGCTCAGGAATGTGGTTGATTTATTTTTTTTTTTCTTTTTAAGTATTAACCCAAGCATCTAGAAATTTCTAGAACTATCTCAAGGAGAGACATAGACTGACGAAATACAGTAGATCAGTATATCCAAGCACATACTATATGTATTGTATAATTGCAAATAAGATTTAATTGCAATCAGTTTATTAACATTAATATTATTTAATGATTTCAATGACAAAATACTGAGTAAATTGTTCAGTACCTGTCTCACTGTTCTCCGGTAAGTTCACTTTGTAGTGTTTCTCGGTAAACTCTAGCAGAGGCTCATCTCCGTTGAGGGTAATTATCACAAGGCAGGTGGAGGTGAGAGGAGGCGAGCCTTGATCTACAGCCCAAATCTTCAACACCTTTGTCCCTGATACACTGGCCCTCATGGGGGATTTCGTCTGCACCTCTCCGGTTGATTGGTGGATTTGAAATTGCTCGTCTTCCTCTGTTAACCTGTACACCACTGAACCGTTTTCACCTTGATCTGGATCAAATGCTGTCACCGTGGCGACAGTTTGGTTTTTTCCTGTACTAATCGATGCCCTTATTGGGTCGTTAATGCAATGAGGCGCGTTATCGTTAACATCCTCCACCTGAACGCTGACGGTTACGACAGAACTACGCGGACCCTGACTACAACCGTCTGTCGCTACAGCATGGAGACTGTACTGCGATTGAATTTCTCGGTCCACGGGTTTTATTAATCGTACGGCTCCTGTAGATGTGTCCACAGAAAATGTCCCGGATGCCTCCTCGATCAGGGAGAAGGTGACTTCGGCGTTTGGACCCTCGTCTGGGTCTCGAGCATTAAGACGGAGAATCTCAGTGCCAAGAGGAAGGTCTTCGCTGACGATGGCGCGGTAGCTAGTTCGCTCGAAAGTGGGATTGTTGTCGTTCTCGTCTGAGAGGTTTATAGAAAGAGTGGCAGTGGAGGTGAGAGAAGCGGCGCCCTGATCAGCAGCCTTAATGATGAGGGTGTAATTAGAACATTTCTCTCTATCTAGAGAGTTCGTAGTGCTGACAGCTCCAGACTCGGAGTCGATAAAGAAATCTCCGAAAGTGTCTAATCAAAACAGGAGAGAAACAGAACAGGCATTTAAAGAATGGATACAGATACAGATACAACAGAAATTTATAAGCTTAGTAATTACTTTTACATTTATGGAGACTTATCAACCCAGAGCAACTTATATTTATCTCCTTTATACAAATGAGGGTCAAGGGCCTTGCTCAAGGGCCCATGAGTGGCAGTTTGGTAGTGCTGGGAACTAAACTCACAACCTTCCTATGAGTAGTACAATGTTTTAACCACTGAGCTACACACCCCATAAACAACTCTAGAACATAATATAATATAGAATATTGTAGAATTCTAACTAGAAATATAATTTCATGCTAACTACCATGTTTACAGTCAGTTAACAAAACTCTCTAATCACTTGTAAACACTTGCTGCTGTAAGCTGTTAGATCTTGCTCCTAAGAGCTCATTGTTCCACAGTCTTCACAAGTGTTTTCCTCATTAGAGAAGTCATGATTCTGAAGCTTGTGGCCAGAAAAGTGTACAAAAGATATCAATATTGCAATCAGATGACTGGTCGAAACCTTCAAACATAAGCGGGGTTAACTATCGTTCAAGAAACTGCATGAACATTGAACTTATAAATCGTGTACTCACTCTCTAGAGTGTAGGTCACCATTCCGTTGATCCCGTTGTCCGGGTCGAAGGTCACAGCGGTGTGAATGACCCCTGGAGGGAGATTCTCCGGTATAACAATGTGGAGGAACGACTGGGAGAATTCAGGAGGATTATCGTTGTCGTCGAGTACCGAGCACAGGACTGTAGTTGTGCTGGAGAGAGCAGGAATCCCCGCGTCCTCTACCTGAACTGCAGATCAGCCAAACACGTGCAGCAGCGTTAGGTCATGTGATAAGCCCAAAGACCAGTTAAAGACTGAATAAACAGAAACTTTCTGAGCAGATACAACACTTTCAGTGTAGGAGATTCATAGCGTATTATATGTTTGTCTAGGAAACGAATGAATTGCAGTTGTAAATGTGCTTGCCCAAAGAACTGCAAACAAACGGTCTTACTTCTAAGTCTGTAATATTAATACGAAACAGCGGGGCTGGAATTTTACACTGGACATCATGGTGGTTAATCCTCAAAGCTCTAATGACCCAGAATATCTCACCTCGGAGAGTAAAGCTGTGCTGCAGTTCCCTGTCTAGCTGTGTGGAAGTGCTAATAAGACCAGCGTGTGAGTCAATGGTGAAAAACTCATAGCCAGGACCAGGCAAGAGGCTGTAGCTGATATTAGCATTCTCTCCTGGGATGAAGAAAACACACTTATATAAAGCTGCACATGAACTGCTATTTTTCCACCTTTCCAATCGTCTTTCTTTCCTCCTGCACCATACCCGAGTCCAGGTCCAATGCTGTTACTGTAATCACTGCTTCTCCTGGCTCTCTGTTCTCCATCACACTGGCTCTGTAAAGCTTCTGTTCAAACAGCGGTGTCTCGTCGTTCACATCCATCAGCAGCACGGTCAGAGTCTGAGTGGAGGACAGAGACGGTGTCCCACCATCTGAGGCCTGCACTGTGAGCCCAAAGGCATGCTGGGATTCGTAGTCCAGTGAGGAGTTCAAATACAAATGACCTAGAAAGAAATAAAGGGGATGGGATGTGGGGAGAAGATGGCAAGCATACTGATGATCATCAAACCTGCCAAAACCATTTAGTGGAAAGAAGAAAAAAAAACTCATAGCACAATGTAAACACTGATAAATACAATCTGTAATCAGTGAGTATGTGTTATCAAAGGAAATAAAATAAAAAAAAGGAATAATCTCATGAAATAATAGGATTTAGTAAAGATTTTACACTTCACTTGTGCAAATAAAACAGATTCCCCCATCTTACGCAAAATAACGTCGATAATAAACACTTACACGGTGCGAAAATGAGCCACAATACCGGTAATGTACTTATCAACACTTTGCTTTAAACCTGAGAAAATGGATATATTCCATGATGTTGCACTTATTTAAATATAAATAGGATATACTTAATGAGTCTAACTATTTGTTAATGAATCCATATAAAATGACTATACTTTAATTCCACTAGCAATTTTATACATACATAAGGTACGTTATACTGCATGTGCTGCTAATAAGAAAACAAAAGCCAGCAAAGATGCTCAATAAGAAACTCGTCTCTGGTTGGTTTTGCAAACTTTGCCAATTACGGCATAAACCACACCCCTTTATAGTGCACCCTATTTAGTGGACTCTTTTGGTAGTTTTGCATTTTGTATTCATGCCAAAAAATATACTGAAAAAGTTTTTCTGAAAATCCAGTGTGCTGATGAAATCCCATAATGCATTGCAACTGTTTGTGCCTGAATCATTTATACGAAATCGTACAAAATACCCATGAGGCACTTAAGCATTTCTAGGGAATAGTGAGTAGGGCATCATTTGAGACACAGGCGTAGTCTATTAATGAACACAGGTTTGATGGACATGAGCAAGAGTAAAAGAGTCTTATAAGTTACATTCTATGAATTTATAATAAATACCACAGCACAGAATTTTACCTGATCTCTGCAAACGAAACACTCCAGCTTCATTTCCAGAGATGAGTCTGAAGGTCACGTGACTGTTCACTCCTTCATCATCATCTCTGGCCAGGAAATGATGCAGAAGACTCCCGACCTCTGTGTCCTCTGCTACGTGAACCGTGTCGTTTGAAACAAAGATGGGGCTGTTGTCGTTGACGTCCAAGAGGAACACTTGAGCCGTCACCGAGTCGGCGTGTCTGCTGTCGCTGGCGGTGACAGTGAAGGCAAAACTTTGATTGCGCTCACGATCCAACGGCAAAGTCGTAAAGACTGCCCCAGTATCAGGGTCAATCCTGAATGGCAGTGTCTCCATAGTAAGGGTTGGGTCAAAGGTCAACGTGTAACGAATAGCACTGTTACGAAGAGTCGCATCGCCGTCGACTGCTTTAAAGACGTACACTACGGTTCCCACGGCAACATCTTCCTGAACCCCGAACACCATAATGCTGTTGTTGCCAGGGAAACCGGGGGCGTGGTCATTAACGTCGTCGACGCTGACATCCACTAGGACGGTGGCGTTAAAATTGGGATGAACTTCGAAACAGTACCGCTGATTCGTCTCATAATCTAAAGGCTTCGCTAAATAAATATTGCCGTTCGCTGCATCAGTAGTAAAGTACAAACTCCCATCTCCGTTAGCGACGGTGTAGCGTAACGGCTCATTGGCTCCCCTGGAAATTCCAAGTGAGCCAATCAGAGATCCCACGCTGGCATCCTCTCTGACAGTTAAACGTCGGAGTCCCAGAAAATCGTGACGGCCCACTTTACGTCCTTGTGCGCAATTGTGGACCTGAAATTAAATATCGTTAAAAATGTCCTTTTTACGAGCAGTATTAAACGTAATTATTTAGATATTGACGTGAACCCTGACGCGTCACCTGTATGTCCACAAGCGCTGTCTGTTCTACAGGGGTAGCACCGTTGTCCGTAGCAACCACCTCGACGGTGTAGTTCATCTGGTGGTTGTGGTCAAATCTTGCTGAAACCTCGATTTCTCCACTCTGACTGTCAATCTCAAAATGACCCTCTCCATCATCTACAGGAAAAGCTTGAACACAAAAGGCATCCACCATAAACTTTGAGCAGCTTATTTAAAATAGCACTTGATCCAGCACATTCTATTATTTTTCATTTCTCATGTAGGATTTCAGGACGCTTCCGATTCGCTAAATTTATTTGTCAAATGAATCAAATAATGATTTTGGTTCCTGCGTGCGCAACTCTATAAAGAAAATCGACAGAAGAAAGAGATTAGCTGGCCAAACAGTCACGTGCTACATTTACATCTCAGATGTGAATACTGACGTGCCAAATTTCTGTATTAAATTCTCCCTTAACTCCACTATGTGTGTGAATATGTGTGTGTGCGCTGTAAATAAACACCAATAAATAAGACACGAACGTATGGACTGTAGGGCTCACCTTCTCTTAGAGAGAATGTGACTGTCCCATTTTCTCCTGCGTCCAGGTCCTGAGCATACATGCTCATTATCACTGAACCGACAGGGAGATCCGAACATACCTGTTAACAAAAAAAGACATTTTTATTATATACTGCTACCCTACTGTTCACAGATAAGACTGGAAACCCTGAGCTATTATGTACACTGAATACAAATACTATGTATTTAACATTCATATTGTATATATTCATATCATGAAGCTGTTCTGGACCAGTATTTAAAGTATTACATTTTGAAGGTACAAAGATTCTACTGAAACCTTGATTTCTCGATGAGAGAGCTAAAGTGAGTTAAACGTTGTGAACCTGCACGGTGAGCCCCCGGTGTGTGAACTGAGGTGGATTGTCATTGATATCAGTCACGGTTACGTGGACGGTTGTGGTGGAGTTGAGGCGAGGATGACCGTGATCCGTCACCAATACTCTCAGTGTGTGATGAGGTCGATGCTCCCGATCCAGAGCCACCCAGTTAATCAGCTCTCCTGCCAAAAGCAAGAAGAAAACACAGGACTGGAATGAATATCATGTAATGCTCGAGTCCTTAACATCATAATCAACACATTCATTACATATTACAATATTTTAAATATATATACAAATCCGTGCAAATTATTTTAAGGAACGACATCATGTTTCAACCCTTACTGAGAACTTAAAGAGCCACCGTGTCTAAAAAAAAACCAAAAACAATCCAAGCCCAGACAAGAACAAGACTTTATAAAGGGTATAAATGACCATCTGCTATAAGAGTGTGTATAGTTTGTTCTCAAATTTTGTTAAAGGCTACAAAATTGCTTTTTTTTAAAACATAGTCATTTTCTAAAGACTAACGGGTCTAGTGTTTATTACAAAAAAAGTTTATTAATGATTAAAAATGGACGCCTCTGCGGGTAAAGCTCGAACAATTCATTAAAGGATGAATTCTGCCGTCGCACCTGTTTTAGAGTTGATGTGGAAGTGCTTGGTGTCAGACAGCAGGAAGTAGGAGAGCTGTCCGTTTTTCCCCGAGTCTCTATCTGTAGCGCTCAACTTTCCCATCAGGCCGTGCGGGTTCAGACTCTCCGGAACGCTGAAAAAGTATCTGTCTTTACTGAAAGCTGGAGTGTTATCATTTTCATCCTGCACCGAGATGATTACCGTGGCTGAAGCGCTCATTTCTTCATCACCGACTTGAGCTGTGGCGCGAATGTGAAATCTGTACGTCCTCTCTGACTCGTAATCGAGACTGCGAGCTACGAAGATCCAGCCACTATCAGGCTGGATAAGGAACGGCAACATCGTGGACACAGGCTCCATAGAGTAGCTGAGGATTCTGTGTGAACGTGATCCAGGCTGCGATTTGATCCCATGCGCACGCACTTGGATCACACGAGTGCCACTTTGAGCGTTTTCTCCGATCTCGACTTGGTAGATTAGCGTCTCGAAGGCTAGCACGTCCTTCGTGTTCGTCGAAGAGTCGAGCTGCACCGTAAGGCTCATCGACGAGCTTAAAGATGGATATCCTTCGTCCTCGGCCACTACGTTGAGCTCGTATCTCTGTGGAGTGTCTTCTGTAACGCTGCTCTTTAGCGTTAGAGTCCCAAAATGACGATGAATGGTGAATAACTGGCTCTCTGGATAGAGAGAGTAGCGAATCTGTCCATTAGAGGCGCTATCGCTGTCGTGAGCATGTGCCACGTAGAGCATCGTCCCAGGAAGAGCTTTTTGGGGTATCGTGATGAGGTCGAAGGTCATTGGGAAGACTGGTGGGTTGTCGTTGATGTCAGTGATGATTATGTGGACATGACTAGTGCAGTAAATGGGCGGAGTACCAGTATGAGCCTGAACAGTGAGATGTGCACTTGATAGGGTCTCATGATCCAGAGGAATGTTGGTGTAAATCACACCAGACTGGGAATCCAAAGAGAAAAATCCCTCGGGGTCACCAGAGGAGATTCGATATACATGAGCATCCACCAAATCTGCAAGGTATAATACTTTTATCAATGCATTAATATCCATAGACAAAAAAACATAAACTCTCCAGAGGTCTTGGTTGGTTGTGTCTCAAATCACATGTGTTTAGTGCACGTAATGTGTCATGTGAAAAGGCTATACCTTTTCATGGGATATGCAGATGATATGCCTGCCATTTTTCTTCCTAATTTGGTCATTTGTAATTCCAGACCAATTCCCTAGTTCTCTGTGAAGCCACCACATCTTTTCTGCCCTTTTCTACATACATGAGCTCAGAGACGTCTACGATTGGCTAGTCTCGCTGTGATTGACAGGCGAGAGGTTCTTTTGTTATGTTCATTTACGTTTTCGCCTTTCCCACTACCGTATTTGAAGCTCTCCGGTGAGTTTCACTCAATCCTATGCCAATATCCTATTAATCAAACATTTCTGACAATGCCAGAACTTTGTGGTTTTTTGGCTGCAATGACACTAAATCTTCCAATTTTGGTGTGGAAACTTTGCGGTGTAAACTCAGCGAACGGAAACACACCATGAGGCTTTACGACCTGCACCGTCCCCACCGAGGTGCCGCGAGGAGAATCCTCAGACACCGAGAAGCTGTAGAGAGACTTTTGGAAGAGTGCAGGGGCGTGGTCGACGTTCAAAATGTTGATGATGATGTCCGCAGGTTTCAGAGAGGCCACACCCACTCCATCGTGGGCGGAGACGGCGAGTCGCACAGTGCTGGTGCGCAGTTCGGAGAGAGTCGAGGACACAGAGAGTGTACCTGCAGACCACACACACACACACACACACACACACACACACCAAATAAGTGTGTTTTCCAGAGATTTATCTGTAGTAGTAAAAACAGTATTAATAAAGCTGTTATCAATCCTAATAATAATGCTTTCTTTTCACAACATTCATTTCAGTCTCGGAACTTTAACATAAATGTTCGATTTCGTCCGTTTCACCTGATGATTCGTTCACAGAGAAAAAAGAGGCGTGGTCTCCAGGGAGAAGCTCGTATGAGACTTGTCCGTAGTTTTCCGAGTCGCGGTCAGTGGCAAAGACGGTGAGGATTTCAGCTCCGGGTTGAGTATATCTACTTAAGTTTGATTTGTATTTCTCTGGGTGAAATACAGGAGCGTTGTCATTTACATCATCCACATCGATGTGAAGATACGTCTGTGAGCTGAGGCCTCCCTGAAGAGGACGAGATAAAATGGAAGAAATGAACCTGAAAACATTCACTTCATCAAGGTCACTTAAAAAAAATAATAATAATAATGTCTGTCCTCATTGTAAAAATATAAAACATACTCACTTGGTCTTCAGCTTTTACCAAAAGGTCAAAGTTCACCAGGCCTGCATCACGATCGATGTCATGAGACACGCAGATCTCTCCCGTAACACCGTTGATGTGAAACAGTTTGCGTGTGTATTCGGTGTTAAACGCGTCAGAAAAATCGTAACGCACCGTTCCAAACTCGCCACCGTCAGCGTCCTCGGCAGTCACCTACACGACGACAGTTTATAAATCAAGAGAACATCAATGCAGTCGTTTTACTATTTAAAATAGACGCAACTATGGAAACAAAAAAAAAACCCATGTATAAAAGTAAATATCATGAATATCATGTTTCTGTCTTTACTTCTTTCTCCTGTTTCTACAGAAAATGACAGAATGTAGTAATCTGAGACATAAAATCTGAGAGAGCAGCTCTGTTGAACTCTCAGTTCTGATTAATTTTCTATAGCAGCAGCTCTGACACAAGCACCGGCTGTAATTCAATCCCAGGTTTATTTTAATATGTTCTTGTTTCTATGGTAACAGCACATTCACTTGTGCGGCTAAACTAAAAAAACGTGGTGTTATTTAACTGTATAATCATTGATACGTCGAAGTTTTCTGCGAGGAGACGTTTATTTAACATTTACGGAATGAATCTTCTTCCTCTTTTCATCTTGTGAGGTGGAGCTGGTGAGGGAATGAATGTTTATAGGTGTTACGGTCCCCTCCGAAAGTATTGGAACGCCAATATCAATTCTTACGCAACTTACAACATAGCACCTTTTGTTTGAACCCACTCGTTTTTTTCAAGCGATCAAAAATATTGGAACACGTGACTGACGGGTGTTTCTTGCTGCCCCAGATGTGCCCTGTTAGATCGATTGTTTAAAGAATAAATAGCGCTGAATGTCTACTCTTGGTTTGAGCCTTAGGTTTCGCCTGTGAAGACCGCATTTGTTGCTAAAAATGGATCAACCAACAAGAAGACCAGAGAGCTGCCTATGGGAGAAAAGCAAGCCATTTTGAAGACAATCAATCAGAGGCATTGCAGACGCATGAGGTATAACCAATACAACAATTTCGAATGTCCTGGTAAAGAAAGAAACCACTGGTGTATTAACAATAAGGTCGGCAAAGGAAAACAACAGCAGTTGATGACCGAATCATTGCGAGAGCTGTGAAGAAACCCTGTTCTAAGTGTTTAACACTTAACATCTAGATGGAAACATCAGGAAATGTAAGCTGAAATTATGATCCATCGTCTCAAATTCATCTTTTCATCTCACACCCAAATGTACTCGATGTATAGTGAAAATAACAGAATTGGCCTTGCTGTTCCAATACTTTCAGAGGGGATGTTTAATATGAGAAAGGATAATGGATATCCTATAACAGCACACCTCCAAGCATTGTATTCTTCGCCTATTACAGGGTACAAACCTGAATTTGACTTTTTGAAACTACAATGAATAATAATAAGAAGAAGAATACAGATATAAAACATTACAATAACCTTGCGACAATCTATAATACAGCCATGATGATCATCATTCTTCTCATTGGTCACGTACAGTTTATGGCTGTTTGTCTTTTCGCTGTCTTTCATGTCGTGTAGCCCTGCGTTCTGCATCATTTTATCAATCCTTAACTGTAATAAAATGTGATGCGCTGGATTTTATAACCTGTGTGGGCGAGAGTGTGTATGAAACCTTTGATCAAAGTCTAAAAACCTCCGTATTGTAATCGCGTGCGTGAAACCGATACGTTCAACAGAGCTGGACAGATCAGCGATGTGAAAGGTTTTGGAGATGTAAACACTACTTTATTATTAAAGTCTCCAAATAAAATATTTCTCCTTTCAAGGAATAACGTATAAAAGAATAATAATGTTAATTATATTCAGAGGGCGTGTGTCATGGAATAATTATTGTTTGGAATAATACGATATTAACAAATAATACTACATAGAATAATATATAGCATGTAATAATTATTATTATATTATTTGGAGTAATTAGATAATATAATGAATCATTTTGAAATAAATAATAAAATGACTACAATGGTTTGAACCTGTCTTTTTTTTTTTTTGCACTTTTACTGTGTTTCTCTTCTTTCCCTTCTATATTGTAAGAAACATGGAGTGGGGTGATTATTCTAGCATTGTTTTGCTGTTTGTTCCAGTAAGACACTGCCAGGATTCATGTCATTCACACACACACACACACTTCCCACCTTGCAAAAACACTGCAGTCTTTGTACTAAGAAGAGTAAACACTCTTGCTCTTTCGCTGTCAGTTAGAGCTGTCTCCGACTTCATAAAGAACTGTGTGTGTGTTTGAAGCACTGACACCAGCATTGGTAGTGTGTGGTGTTGATATGAGCGTATCAAGGTATAGCAGCCTCGAATGCTGTGTATACCTGTAGAACCCAAATAATGTCTGCAAAGTGATGGTCACTTTCTCGAGAGAACAAGCGTCAGGTATATTTACCTGGATAAAGCAGCTTCCGATGGCTAGATGCTCCCAGATGGTGGTGGTGTGGACCTGCTGTTGGAATACAGGTCCGTTATCATTGACATCCTCTACGAAGATGCTAACGGTAGCTGTGGAGGTTAAGGGAGGAAAGCCAGAGTCCACTGCCACCACTAAAAACACCAGATCCGACTCTCGCTCTCGGTCCAAACCTGCAGCAGTGCTGATGATACCGGTCAGCGGGTCAATATTCACCAGAAAGCTTCGAACTGACTGTAAAATCGAGTATGATATCCCAGAATCCTCATCATCATCGTGGGCCTTGACCTGTATAACCGAGCTTCCTTCAGGAGCGTCCTCGAAAACGTTCGATTGGTAGATTTTTGACTCAAACATCGGGGCGTTATCGTTCACATCGGAAATTCGTAGAACAAACGTCCTCTCGCTTCTCAGAGGAGGAGAACCGAAGTCCGAAGCAATGATGGTGAGCTTGTATTGGTCCATCTCCTCCCTGTCAAGCGTGCCATCCACGCATAAAGTGTACGCAAACTCATCTACAGACTTTAAGATGAATTTCCCTTCTCCGCCTTCAAGGAACACGCTGACTTTATTCGGTTCTCCCAAATCTGGGTCTGAAATGGTGATTGTGGCCACGTAATCTCCATAACCAGCGCCTTCAGAAAGCTCTGGATCTCCACTTTCGCTCAGAAACACGATGCTGATATTGGGGCTGTTATCGTTGATGTCCAGAATCCTGATTTCCACAAATGTGCTGCTGGATTTCGGAGGTGATCCATGATCCTGCGCTGTCACGACCAGCTCAAAAGACGACCTGGATTCGAAGTCCAAAATCTTGTTCACCCGAAGAACACCTGTATTTTTGTCAATGGTGAAAAACTCATCCGAGTTGCTCAAGAGTTGGTCGATCTCATAGGTGACGAGGCCATTAGAGTTAAAATCCAGATCGCGAGCGTTTACCTGGCACACGGGTGTTAAAAAAGGCGCGTTTTCCCAAATAAAAGCTTGATAGTCAGTCTGATTGAACACAGGGTGGTTGTCATTTTCATCCAAAACATTAATATTAACTTGTAAATGCCCGGTTTTGGGTGGTACCCCACCATCAAAAGCCTCGATGGTCAGATTGTACAAATCCACAGTTTCTCTATCCAGCTCTTTCACGAGAACCAAATCCAAACTCTGGGCGTCCATTCTGAAAACTCCATCTGTGCTACTTTCCAAAATTCTGTACCCTTGGACGCCAAACTTTCCTTCATCTTGATCTTCTGCAGCCTCCAGGTGAAACGTTGTCCCAGTTGGAGTCCATTCGGATATGTTTAGCATCACAATTCCTTCAAGAAACACAGGTGGGTGATCGTTCGTGTCTTTCACCTCAACTAGAACCCTAATCACCTGTCTTGTCAAACATGTAATGGAAAACTCATATCTGTCTCTGTGCTCCCGGTCCAGAACTGCAGATGTAGACATGACTCCTGTCTCCGTATCTATCTTCAGATCACGGAAAACATCAGAGTCTGTGCTCTCGGATATGAAGAACCCACTGCTTTGTACACCTGGAGGAAAAGTGGCTCTTACGTCCCCTACTATGGTTCCTACAGGTAAACCCTCCTCAACAGACACACTGAGATTATACACCTGTGCCCATGACTTTACACATACTAGTAATAAAATGATCGGAAATTGCAATAAAATTCTTACACAATGCTCCATTTTTTATGTACCATGTGTGAAATAATTCACAAAACTATTAATTTGAGCTTTTCTTCATATTTTTGGTCAATGAAAGTCACTCACATGTGAAACCTCTGAAACTTCAAAGCTTACACTCATCACATTTTATCCTGCATGATTAACTCTTAATAATTTATCATTCTAGTATGTTACCGAGTTGTTTTCGTATCTATAAATTGACTTGTGGTGCTGTAATTCCAGTAGGAACCGAATAATCCACACAGAGGTGCGCCTTCTGCTCTGCTTTTGCCTGGGAGTCGAGATCAATAAGAATCGAATCTGCACTTAGTGAATCGAGTCCTACGTTGCGGAGTCGATTCTACAGCGTAAAAGCGATTCAGATCATGTTCGGCACAAAACCTCGTGAATTAACTTAACGAAGTAGTAGATTTGTTAAATTGTCACTGTTTGAGGAAAAATTACCGCAAAAAAAAAAAAAAAACGAATTGTGCCAGTATTTTTATTTAAAAATGTAGGAAAAGGCTGCCGTTGAATCAAACAACGTCACCTAAACAACCCCAGCGAGCGTTAGCAGTCAACGAGATGAATGTTAACATAATCGCATAATTGTGGCACGGTCACTTGTCATAACCACGAACTATATGTCGTTATAAAGTATTTGAATTTATTTACTCGTATTTATTGCAACTTTGATTTGACAAAGAAAAATCGAGAAAACTGTTCAGAATCGACTCTTTGAATCGACACTAGATTCCAGACACCTGTAATCAATTCCCGCGCGCACGTCTTTCAATATTGCACTGATATGCTGCACTAATTATTTTGGCACCCCTGCGATTCATTTACAAGAAAAGAAAAGCTCAAAAAAAAATGTACAAATAACGAAGTTCACAGGTGATCTAGCAAGAACATTACTTTAGTTGTGTATAAATGTTTATTCATCTGAGCGCATGTTTTTAGTATGAGAAGTCATAATGCACTGTCCCTACTGTACAGTCGTGGTACTGCATGTGGGCTGTATTCCAGTTCAGGCAGATCAATCATGTTTAAATCGGTCCTAAATATTTAAGTCCCTTCACATCTGTAGTTTGTTGTGAAAAATCTCTATCTGGATATAATCCTGGGCGCACGGTGGCTTAGTGGTTAGCACGTTCGCCTCACACCTCCAGGGTTCGAGTCCCACCAGGGCCATGTGTGTGCGGAGTTTGCATGTTCTCCCCGTGTGTCGGGGGTTTCCTCCGGGTACTCCGGTTTCCTCCCCCAGTCCAAAGACATGCATGGTAGGCTGATTGGCGTGTCTAAAGTGACCCTAGTGTATGAATGTGAATGTGAGTGTGTATGTGATTGTGTCCTGCGATGGACTGGCACTCTGTCCAGGGTGTACCCCGCCTTGTGCCCAGTGCCTCCTGGCATAGGCTCCAGGCTCCCGTGACCCTGAAAAGGAGTAAGCGGTTGAAGATGGATGAATGGATATAATCCTTGTCATCTAGAGGTGTACGAGATTTATGTTGAGTGAGAATTATTTATTTATTATATAATGACACTATCACACAATTTTGCACACATCCCTATTTAATACTCTTTTATACTTCTATTTCATTGTATTCCCTCATACCGTGTATTATATTATCCTGCTTTACTCCATCTATTTCTTTCATGCTTGCTCATCTGTGACAGCCTGCGAATCATAAACCCACAAAATGCTGCATTCCTGATAACGAAATGATCAAATTCAATTTTAACTCCTTGCAAATCGAGCTTTAATTCATCTTCTCTAAAGTGAAAAATCTCATTTATGAACGCTGTTGGAAGCAAAACGTATTTACAAACAGTAAGACAGCCTTTTATATTTAACATCCGGAACCATGTTCAACTGCGTATAACTGTTTTATTTCCATATCGTTCACTAGTACTGATTAATAAACCGATACCAAAAAGATTCTGCAGCAAGAGAATAAAGAATTATCAAGGACACGTGTACTGCAACATTCCTCGGTGACGTTTATGGGAAAAGAAGCTGCAAGGTGTGGTCCTGTTTAAAATTAAAAAAAAATTAAGAAAGATAACAAAAACACAATGTTGAAGGCGTTAAAATCTTTTTCTCTTGAGGATCTCTGGCTTCCAGTTGACAGGGTGGGATTCCTCAGTCTGAAACACAAATATTAAAATAATTAGCAGCATAAAATAAGCAGCCCTGGAACGATAAGGGTTAAGAAGTTTAAATAAAACATGGTATGCGCCTTAATTCCATTTTTCTATCTATCTATCACCGATTAGTCGAGACCGACCGTAGGTCACTTTATGGCCCACGTATGTCACCAACGCGAACCACAAAGCATGTCGGCAGAAGTAGTGGGGTAGTTTGCCATTGCTTTCCCCACCCCAGTCACACGGCTGGGTACACACACTCACACACCCATTCACACCCTACGGACACTTTAGACACGCCAATCAGCCTAACATGCATGTGTTTGGACTGGGGGAGGAAACCGGAGTACCCGGAGGAAACCCCCGACACACGGGGAGAACATGCAAACTCCGCACACACGTGGCCCTGGCGGGACTCGAACCCCGGACCCTGGAGGTGTGAGGCGAACGTGCTAACCACCAAGCCACCGTGCGCCCCAATTCCATTTTTAATAAAAGATTATAATTAAAATAGCCGTTAAGGGTAGGAACATTTTGTGTCTTGTGTCTATACATTTTATTTTGTCGTGCACTCCGTCAGTGACCGGCTTGTATTAAAGTGATTTTTGTGTAGTACATAAAACAGGATGGTTATAATGCTCAGTAAATAAAGCGCGTCCTCACCGCCGTGTCGTCCTCCTTGTACACTTTGATGGTTTTGTCCGCCTCAGCTGTGATCATGCGGCTCTCAGAGTGATCGAACACGCATGAGAAGATCCCAGACTCGCTGTCCAGAGAGCCGGGCTGCACGGCCGCGTGGATCCGCTGGAAATTATACCCAGTCCTCCAGTCCCACAGGTGGATTGTACCGTTATCGGCTGAACGGGGAGGACGTAAAAGATGTCAGAAAATATATCTGTAATTCCTAACTTCAATGTCTCGTTAAAAGCAAAAAAATTAAAATAAAAAATGCGAACCTCCAGAAACCAGAACTCCATCCGAGTTCACTGCAAGTGTGTTAATGATGGCGTTGTGTCCCGACAGATTCTGGATGAAGTTCCCGTCTGGAAATTTCCACTGCTTGATATTGTCTGGAGATCCCGAGGCGAATGTGTATCTACATTAAACAGGAAGGAAAAAGAGTTAAGCCACCTAAAGCACAAGCTGTCTAATAATAACAATAATAATAATAATAATAACAATAATAATCATGAATTAATTATGTTTTTTTTTTTTTTACTTAATACTTCTTTAAGTTAACAGCCATAAGATCAAATATACAATGCTTACTGTCGCGGATGTAGCACCAGGGCTCGCACAGATTTCTTGTGATTGGTCAGCGTGGCTCTCGTCTTCCCAGCGATCAGATCCCAGAGTCTGATGGTGGTGTCGTGGCTACCTGTAACACCAGGGCAACAAAAATAATCAGTGTAGTGAGTAGGGAAAAAAAGGTTAAATGTCTGTAAAAGCAGTCCAATACAAACTGTACTGGTTTATAATCCAGGTCCAAGCGAACAGCCAAGGACCGGTTTTATTATCGTTAACAGCCATTCAAACTAAACTAGAATCTTCACTTGGAGGAGTCTTGTGCAGCGTTTTCTTAAGACTGCATCATGACCTAACGCATCACGATCATTTGAACACAAACAGCCATTAAAAAAGGCAGATGTAAAAAAGAGAATCGTGTGTTCACCTGTGATTATTTGAGGCTCGACGCTCTGACACTTCACCGTGGCGACCGTGTTGGTGTGACCCGTCAGAGTGTGGACGTTCGCTTTGGTTCTAATGTCCCAAACCTGCAAAACACACAATCTATATTAATCCTGTCATATGAATATACTTTTCCCATGGTCAGTCAAAGCATTTCACAATCAGCCTTGCCTTAATGATTTTAGGTGAGAGTGAGAGAGTGAGTGAGTGAGTGAGAGAGTGAGAGACTCACTCTGGCTGTAGCATCACGACTGCACGTCACCAGGACGTCAACGGTGGGATGGAGGTCCAGGTCATAAACAGCGCTGAGGTGACCATGATAGTGACGGATAACCTGCAGAAACCATTAGTGACAATCGAGGCCACTTATCAATCACTGTTTTCTCATCATGTGGGAGCTGCAGAGTTTGAGGTTATACATCTACCGTGTGCGTGTGTGTGTGTGTACCTTGTTGTACTCCAGATCCCAGCACTTGACCTGTTTGTCCTCTCCACAGGAGAACAGATACGGGCTGCGAGAGCTCACGGCCACTCCTCTTACTGTACTGATGTGGCCTGTTAGAGAGAGCTTCAGCTTCCCACTCGCCAGATCCCAGATCTACACACATTCAATCTCACAGTCAGCATTAAGGTACACTCACACATACAGCGATTTTATCACGGCACTATGAAGTCGTCAGTAGTATAGTTTGTATATAAAAGTCAGCAGTGTATACATGCATCATATCCTACGAGATGAAGGAGACGCAGAGTGTACGCTTTGCCACTGCTGCACCGATCCGCTCCAAATTTGCATAAAGTTAAACTTCTCAACTGGACACGTCCACATCTCGTTAAAAATAAATAGTCTCCAGCTGCTTTGTCCCTGCGAGTCTCTGTATATGTGAATGTAGCTTTATCCAGCCTTCCTTGTTCGAATACCTTGGATGCTTATGAAGCATCAAACACAACACATTGCTTCATGTAGGAAAAGATATAATTCTATACAATATATAAACGTAATATCCCAGACACACCCGCCCCCTATCGTACAGTGCACTAGTTAGTATCTACAAGGCTATTATGTTTACACTCTATGTACAAATCTTAACACTAAACTGACATTAAAAATGTTATTTAAAAAAAGAATAAATCTAGACAGCCCTAATTCTAACCGAATCACTATGCACGTGCTTAAAACCTCAACATAAACAGTTTGGGCATTGTCTGTGTGCTGTAACGACACACACCGTGCTTTACATTAGGATTTTTCAAAATCTTTTTGCTCCCCTGCAGGTCTTTGTAAAAGAGATGGAGGCAGAAAACTTAGGAACGCAATGTTATCACCTTCAGACTCTCGTTGTCTAACTACCGACAAAAGCAAACTTCCTTAGCAATGGCATTCCTATCCACGTCGCACAAAATAAGTTCACATAGATACTCTTCAAGGTATAAGCTCAAGTCTCGAGTGTAAACGTTGTGCTTTAATAATACACACCTTTATGGTCCTGTCTGCAGATCCAGTAACAAACCACTGGTTTCCAGGCTCCACTGCTAAACACCTGACCCAGCCGAGATGTCCACTGATCACCTGCAACACACACACACACACACACACACACACACACACACAGGCACACATAAGAAACACCCAAGTGATGCACAACATCCCGCATTAACTCATACGGATTAAAGGGCAAATTCTAAAAGTGCTTTCTATCACAAACATTCATTTGAGTGTCTTAGATGGAGACAGAGTGCACACTAATTAGGCCACCTATCTAGCAGAATACAGTATAATGTGAATCTGGGTGGGAGTAAAGTTTTCTCCTGTTGTTTAAGACATAGATTCTCTCCCTCCCTCCCCCTCCCTCTCCTTCTCACTCTCCCTCAATCCCCTTCTCGCGCTATTCACCCGGTAGAGTTTCCACGGTGGGTGCCACTGTGGTTTGGGCATTGATGGAGATTTTCGGGGAATCAACGCTGAATTCTTCATCCCTCCTGCTTCCATTAACGCCTGCAAACAAACACAAAAGAAGTCAAATTAGCGGAGCATCATCTTAAATTATCCTAAATTTTTTATACATTTTTCTTGCCCATGTGTGCATCTTCATTGAATGATAGACACGGAAGTGAACACAGTCTGCTCACCAGTGAGTGTTGTGGTGGTTGGGATCGCTCTGCTGCCCCGGCGTGTCTGTGTATATCTCCGACACTCGCTGCAGTTCGAGCCATATCCTGCCTGTAACACACAAAACACTCAGACAAAGCAGTTTTTCCACACACAGGGAATCTTTCCAGAGCTCTGTGTGTGTGTGTGTGTGTGTGTGTGTGTGTGTGTACCTTGCTTGACCCGGAGGCAGAGCCATTGCCAGGGAGTGAACCGCGGCTTCGCTGGGCATCTTCTGCAGCTGAGTGTCAGCAGTGAGGGCGACTCCTGAACATCAGCAGCACATTGCGTTAACTTAATACATGACGTCACACCTTAAACCTTAGCTATTACCCTCAGTGTTCAGGACGTACCTGGGGCCGATGGGTACAGGTGTGTTCCTGTGATGAGGTATTCCGGATCGCTCCCTGCAAAAAAAAAATATATATATATATATATATACACACACACACACACACACACACACACAAGAGATAAAGATCCCTGTTTGCTAATGTGTTCACTGCATTCGTGCTACGGCACCGCACAGTGACTGGACAACAATGCACTCCTGCAAATTGACTTTTTCCACCTCACGCATACTTTTCAAACAACGACTGGAGTGCTATGGCAAGACTAACAGGACAAAAACTAATCCACTACAAAATACAGGATGCTGAAGTGAGGTTTTTAATGCAGGACATAAATAATAATTTACATAAAAGCGTAAAAAAAAAGGGTTTTACACTTAACCTTATAGTCCATAAAACATTATGATCATCAAATTTCTACAATATATAAAAACATTATTCACAGGTTATTGGTACAAAACTGCAGAACACTAACAATCCAACTGTTTCTCACAAAACCGCACAAGTGAATAATTTCAGAACGTCCCGTCTCTGCCTTTACAGACTCGCACAAACTTGATCGCTTCGCAGACTGTTAAGTCGCGCTGTGTGTTTGTGATGTACGGATATTCACGCTCACCGGCTGACGTGTAACCCGAGCTGTCGTACAGATCAAAGGAGTTCGAAGTCACTTTGCTTTTTCCTTCTTTGAGGACGGGCATGTGCAACACCGGGGTGTACTCCGCCCTCAGCTTAATGCCCATCTTCAGCTTATGACTGTGAAACAAAAAGCACATCACACACACACACATCCTATTATGTCCAAGCAGTCAGCTGATTAGTAATACTTGCTATAAGAAATAGATCATGTGACATTCATGGCTCCTGAATATGTTAATAAACCCCAGTCTCGGTGCTGATATTAAACCCACCTCTCCTCGTCCAGAGAGACCTGTTTGGCGTGATCAGACACGAACATGTCGTGGCTTCGCTTAAGAGACCTGAAGACCAGCGTGTGCACCGAGTGCTTCTGCACCTCCTGAATGTGAGGGGAAAACACAGACAGACATGATGAGCTTTCCAGACATACACAGTAGTGCGCAGAAGTCTTACAAACAAGCAAATCGAGTATTTGTTTGTTTGTCTACAGACATTTAGTTAAAACCAGCGCATTACAATCCAGGGTGTAAACAATGTGCATGAACACATCAACAGGGAAGGGGGGGGGGTGCAAAAAATGACAAGTAATTAGATTTTAAACTGTAGTTGAATAATATTTTTTTTACACAATTAATTAACACACATAGGGCGCACGGTGGCTTAGTGGTTAGCACGTCCGCCTCACACCTCCAGGGTCCGGGGTTCGAGTCCCGCCAGGGCCATGTGTGTGTGTGTCGGGGGTTTCCTCCGGGTACTCCGGTTTCCTCCCACAGTCCAAACACAAGCATTTAAGGCTGATGGGCGTGTCTAAAGTATCCGTGGTGTGTGAGTGTGTATGTGATTGTACCCTGTGATGGGCTGGCACCCTGTCCAGGGTGTACCCCACCTTGTACCCGATGCTCCCTGGGATTGGCTCCAGGTTCCCCCGTGACCCTGAAAAGGAGTAAGCGGTTGAAGATGGGTGGATGGACAATAATACTCTTATTCTGTACTGTCCATCCATCCATCCATCTCCAACCGCTTACTCCTTTATCAGGGTCACGGGGGAACCTGCAGCCAATCCCAGGAGGCATGGGGCACAGGGCGGGGTTACACCCTGGACAGAGTGCCAGTCCATCACAGGGCACAATCACATACTAGTGTAAGGAATATCCAGCGCGCGCTGCGTTACTGTTCTTCCAACATGAGCTTAGCTAGCCTGCTAAAGCCGAGTGTTCTAACTCACTAAGATGCATTTTAAAAGGGTGTTAAACGTATGAAAACACACTTAAAAGTAAGAAATGACTAACCTCTGTCATGTTCGATGTGGTTTTCGTTCTTCAACTCAGTAACTTGAAGCTACAATGAAGGGAAATCACAGCGCGCGAGCACAAACACAACACTCAGGAAGTGATAGGTTCCTACTTCCGGCGCGCACTCGTTCGTGTGTGTGTCACTTTTTTTCTTCTTCTTCTTCTTCGTGTGATATTCGGTCGCCATGATCCGCCTAGTGACTGTGTCTGGGAGTGCACAGTACAGAGTGTAGACTCGTGCTATGGCCACCTAATGGACACCTAAATTGTTAGGACACTGCGCACGGTGGCTTAGTGGTTAGCACGTCCGCCTCACACCTCCAGGGTCCGGGGTTCGAGTCCCGAGCCCACCGGGGCCATGTGTGTGCGGAGTTTGCATGTTCTCCCCGGGTACTCCGGTTTCCTCCCCCAGTCCAAAGACATGCATGGTAGGCTGATGGGCGTGTCTATGAATGTGTGTGTATAAATGGTAAATGGCACTTATATAGCGCTTTTTTATCCAAAGCACTTGGATCCAAAGCGCTTTACACTGTGTCTCATTCACCCATTCACACACCAATGGTAGCAGAGCTGCATGCAAGGTGCTAGCTTGCCATCGGGGGCAACTTAGGGTTCAGTGTCTTGCCCAAGGACACTTCGGCATGGGATCACCCGGGCCGGGATTCGAACCGCCAACCCCACGGTTGGAGGATTAGTGGACAACCCGCTCTACCGACTGAGCCACAACCGCCCATGTGAGTGTGCCCTGTGATGGACTGGCACCCTGTCCAGGGTGTATCCCGCTTTGTGCCCGATGTTTCCTGGGATAGACTCCAGGTTCCCTGAAAAGGAGTAAGCGGTTGAAGATGGATGGATGGATGGACTGTCAGAAGCGCACAGTTGTCTGGCTGCGTTATTCCACAGGAAACTTCTAGAAAATCATAGATAATGAAATAAAATCAACACATACACACAGGATATAAACAAACATATATACATACACACTACATACAGACCAATGGCATTGCTAGTTTGATGACTAGTGATGAATCACGAATTGTTCACTATATCACTGTGTCACAGGAAGTGGAATTAAAATGGACAGCTTTGCTGGTCTCAGCCAGTCAGATTCTCTGACATCGGATAATTGTTTATATTTTAAATATACATGATCATGTTAAAAGGGTGTGGATATAATGATCGGGTCAGGGCCACATTTGGGACCTGTTTCACACAATCAACACAGAACTGATGTGAGCCATGTGTGAATGTGACTCCCACATTAATTTGTCACATAGACGCAGAACCCCCAAACACACACACACACCGGAACCCCCAACACAGCTGCTGAACACACATCTTTGTAGATCTAAAAATATATATATATATATATATATATTAAAAAATGTTTTGGAAACCTCAGTGGGACAGTTGTAAAATTTTCACTATGAAGGTTTGCCCAATTTCCACATTTGAGATGCCTGAAATCCTGGTTAATCTGTCTTTTTCTCTTTGAAATTCTTTGACTTTTCCTCATTTAATGTCATGAACTTATATGCAAATACTTCTTCTTAATAAAAGTTTACTGTTTTAAGCTGTTCTTTGCTGTTTTTTTTTTTGTGTGTGTATTTAAACTGTGGAAGTTATTTTGACAAGTAACATGGAGATTATAAAATAACTCCTCCTCCACGTTGAAGCTGTAGGATCTGTGTATGATGAGTTTAGTATCCATGGAAACCAAGAAGATTCTGTATGTGTCACAGTAGTTTAGAATTCAGGTGGCAAACATAAGCTGTAGAAGACTAGCCTGTGCACATGCGTATAAGGTGCGATTTAGAGTTAAGGACATTTTATAAAATAATTTCTGTATACGGCTATTTTGTGTACAGTGCTTTGAGAAGCTGTTTTTAAAGCTAGTTTATAAAAGAAAGTTTATTATTATTACTACTACTATTATTTGAACTTAACAGCTTAGTATTTAACACTTCAGAGATTTTATACATGAGATTTTATCTGACTAATTAAATAAAATACAGCTAATTCTGTGCAAGGGTGCGTATCCAGTTTTCTACAATGGAAAGGAAGATTGCATCAGAGAGTAAAAAGCCTAAGCGGCAGGGTGCAAAGCCAAGCTTCATCCTCCCGGCACAAACAGAGAACATGGATCATGGAGTATCCTCTAGGAGTTTCATAGAAACACTCAGGAGCATGGAGCATAGTGAGAGAGCGCACAGGTCAGCCAGAGTGTCTGAATTCTTCAGACAATGTGTGAAGTTAAAAAATGATCGCGAGGAGCTATGCAAGACTCTTGTCACCATGTTCATGGAGGAGGAATCAGATACAAGTGAAAGCTTACAAGTTCCATCTGGCTCTCTAACTGAGAAAAGTATGGTGAAATATTATAATTACATTAGATACGGGATTGACACGCATAACGTGCCCCCTATGGAAGATTCCTGGCTAGAGAGTATTTTGAGCCGGGTGCCAAGTCCCTTGAAAACGTTAACAAGCTGTGTTGAGGTTCTTTCAGATGAAATAAGAGAGGATTGTTTGCAGAGTGTTAAGAAAGCTATAGTGGATTTTGCTTTCTGTGGCTCGAGAGAGTACGACAAACATGAGGTGAATAGTCTTCTGCCTCACAGAGAAGAGATGGCTGTTTTGCCAAAGCCTTGGAAAGCATCCTTCCATCAAGCACAAAATAGTATGAGCCAACATCTCCATGCTTTCAACCCCACCATGCTGTCTGTGCTGAACGTGTGGCATAGGTCCTTCAAGAATTTCCGTCTTCTGGATGTGACAGAGTTCCACAACAGAGAAGCTATAGATATCTTCGACTTTTACCAGATTGCCGGCGAACACATTAAAAGTTCTGAAGACGTCCTGCTGAAGAAGTGGTTTCCTGACGTGCAACAAATCTACTGCCAGGGAATCAAGCAGAACTTGATCCCTAAAAATAACAATCTACCACAGTTTCAGTCCTTCTTCAACTGCGTGGCTGCCCTAATGTCCTCTCAGCTCCACAGTCTGGCCCTGGAATCTATTTATGACTACACACGCCTGATAGCCCAGGTCCCACCTTCAGTAAGAGCGTATCGGCATCCGGGCTTTGTTCTGCATTTGACACTGAGGCAGAACAAGATCACACTTCATCCACCTTTCAAGGACGTTGAGATCATTTTGCTGAATATCTATGATGAAATGTTGAAATGCATCAGCTTGGTGCCTCGAGTCGAGACAATGCTGTACTCAGAATGGCCAGGCACTAAGGATGCCAGAACCCTGAAACCCTTCATTCTGCCTGAGATCTTAAAAGCACAAAAGTGTGAAATTCTGCAGGTGATGCATAAAGACATGCGTGGGCCAACTGAGCATGTACACCTTTATGACAAATTTGCACCGCTGGTATCGGAACAGGCCAGGCAGGACGTTGAGCAGTTTCTGGTGGAGAAGCACTCCTTCCAGGAGATTATCATGAAGGCGACACACTACCAACAGATGGTTGATGAACTCCAGCATGACTTCTGCGAGGTGGTGCGACTCGGTATGTTTGAAGTGCACTGCGATACGCTTATCCATACACTAGTGTATCGTGCAGAGGGAATCAGGGACAAACTGGTTACACGCCTGCGGAAGGACCATGAGAACTGCAATGAAAAATTATGTGATGAATATGAGAAGATTGAAAAAAATTCTCTCAGAACTCCTTCAAACACACAAGAGCTCTTTGCTCTTAAGGCCTACATAAAGAAGGTTGAAGCTGAAGAGATGCCAAAACTGGAGCTCCAGCTCAGGGACTCCATGAATCGTGTCTGCTGCTTGGCCGAATATGAGTTTTCTCCAACGGATATAAGCATGAACAAGAAGCCCTTCCAGTGTCATTTGCACATGCCTTCCGTCTTTGACAAACACAGAGAAATTGCTAAGGAGAAGACTGTACAATTTCAGGATTTCCTTAAGTTGCATTGTGAGAGGCTCGTGGAAGATCTGGAAGGTTACGCAAAGGAGGTGGAGGAGTTTGCCACTTTTAGGGACCTATCTGAACTCAGCAAGTATCTGAAAAAGGCTCAGTCACTCAATTCCAAGCTAGAGGATGCCATGGAGAAAATAGAGGGTTTCAACTCAGAGGAAGAAGCGTTTGGATGGCCCATCTCCCAGTACCCTTTATGCAAGAAAGTCCAAGACCAGCTGCTCCCATACCTTCACCTGTACCAGACAGCTACCGCTTTTCAGGCTGATCACCAGCGGTGGCTTAGTGGCCCCCTCACATCAATCAACCCAGAGCAGGTGGAGGGTGACGTCAACAACTACTGGCGCTCACTCTACAAACTGGAAAAAGGTTTTCAGGATTCACCTGAGGCTCTTCACATCGCCATCCAAGTCAAGGCTGAGGTGGAGGACTTTAAACCGCACATTCCTTTAGTACAGGTGCTGTGTAATCCAGGCTTGCGAGACCGCCATTGGGAGGCCATGTCAGCCGTGGTGGGTTTCTCCCTGAAGCCTCCAGAAAACAAGGCTTGCATGTCCCACTTCATTCATATGCAGCTCGAGACCCACTTGCCCAACTTTGAGAGCATCAGCGAGGCAGCCAGCAAAGAGTATTCAATGGAGAAGGCCATGGAGCGCATGGTAGGTGAATGGGCAGACATTACGTTCATCCTGCTGCCCTACCGTGAAACTGGCACATCCATTCTGTCCTCATTGGACGAAATCCAGATCCTACTGGATGATCATATAGTCAAAACGCAGACGATGCGTGGTTCACCTTTCATTAAACCCTTGGAGGCTGAGATACGAGACTTGGAGGGCAAGCTGCTGCTGCTTCAGGATATTTTAGATGAGTGGATGATGGTGCAATCCACATGGCTCTACCTGGAGCCCATTTTCAGTTCTCCAGACATCATAAACCAGATGCCAGAGGAGGGACGTTGTTTCCTCACTGTGGATAAAACCTGGAAGGACATCATTCAGCAAGTCAGCTTGGACAAGCGCGTCCTGGCAGTGGTGGCCATTGATCAGATCTTGGAGAAGTTTAAGAAAAGCAACGAGCTCCTGGAGCTCATCTTGAAAGGCCTGAACATGTACCTGGAAAAAAAGAGACTCTTCTTCCCTCGCTTCTTCTTTTTGTCCAACGACGAGCTATTGGAGATTCTCTCTGAGACAAAGGTCCCAACCAGAGTGCAGCCGCATCTGAAGAAGTGCTTCGAGGGCATCGCCAATGTTGTGTTCAGTGATGTTCTGGATATCACACACATGAAGAGCAGTGAGGGTGAGATGGTGGAGCTGCTGGAAATCATCTCTACTTCTAATGCCCGCGGCCAGGTCGAGAAATGGCTCCTAGAGTTGGAGAGGGGCATGCTCACGTCCCTACAAAAGGTGATAGAAGAGGCTATCAAGGCGTACCCTGAAGACCTGCGGATCAACTGGGTACGAGCCTGGCCAGGTCAAACAGTACTGTGTGTGTCTCAGGTGTACTGGACTAAAGACATCCACGAAGCCATCGCAATGGGACCACAGGCTCTGGAAGCGTATTTGCATCAGAATAACACACAGATTGAGGATATAGTGGCGTTGGTGCGTGGGAAACTGTCCAAACAGAATCGAGTGACTCTGGAAGCGCTGGTGGTATTGGACGTGCACGCTCGTGACGTGTTGGCTTCACTTGTGCGCACGGGTGTGGATGATGAGAACAACTTCGAGTGGCTCAGCCAGCTTCGTTATTACTGGATTGAGAACCAGCTTCAGACCAAAATGATTAATGCAGGACTGGCTTATGGTTACGAGTACCTGGGTAACACGCCACGTCTGGTTATCACCCCTCTCACTGATCGCTGCTACAGAACCCTTTTTGGAGCCCTGCACTTGCACTTAGGAGGAGCTCCTGAAGGCCCAGCAGGTACAGGGAAGACCGAGACGACTAAGGATCTGGCCAAAGCTGTGGCTAAGCAGTGTGTTGTCTTCAACTGCTCTGATGGCCTTGATTACATTGCCCTGGGAAAGTTCTTTAAGGGCTTGCTATCCTGTGGTGCGTGGGCATGCTTTGATGAGTTCAATCGCATTGACCTGGAGGTGCTGTCTGTGGTGGCGCAACAAATTCTCACTATTCAGAGAGGCATCGCAGATCATGCAGAGATGCTGATGTTTGAGGGTACGGAGTTAAGGCTCAACCCGTCTTGTGCCGTCTTCATCACTATGAACCCGGGATACGCTGGCCGCTCTGAACTGCCTGATAACCTAAAGGCACTGTTCCGCACCGTGGCCATGATGGTTCCTGATTACGCCCTGATCGCCGAGATCGTGCTCTACTCTTGTGGTTTTGTAAAAGCTCGTCCTCTCTCGGTGAAGATCGTGGCCACGTATCGCCTCTGCTCTGAACAGCTGTCCTCTCAGAGCCACTATGATTACGGTATGAGGGCCGTCAAATCCGTCCTGACAGCTGCTGGAAACTTAAAACTGAAGTTCCCTGAGGAGAATGAGGACATTCTACTGCTGAGGTCCATCAAGGACGTTAACCTTCCCAAATTCTTGGCCCATGACCTGCCACTCTTTGAGGGAATCACTTCTGATCTTTTTCCTGGTGTAACACTCCCAAAACCAGATTATAGCATCCTGCTGGAGGCCATTAAAGAGAACAGTGAGAAGATGAACCTGCAGGTGACCGATTTCTTTGCAGAGAAGATCTTGCAGATTTATGAGATGATGCTTGTGCGTCACGGTTTCATGCTGGTGGGAGAGCCTTTCGGTGGGAAGACATGCGCCTATCGAGTCCTTGCTGCTGCTTTGCACGATGTCAGTGAGAAGCGCCTGATGGATGAGAACAGGGTTCAGATCACTGTTATTAACCCCAAATCTATCACCATGGGTCAGCTGTATGGTCAGTTTGACCCTGTCTCTCATGAGTGGTCAGACGGCATACTAGCTGTGAGCTACAGAACCTTTGCCAACTCTCAGACATCAGACAGGAAGTGGCTGATCTTTGATGGTCCTGTGGATGCAGTGTGGATCGAGAACATGAACACAGTGCTTGATGACAATAAGAAACTGTGCCTGATGAGCGGTGAGATTATCCAAATGTCTCCTCAAATGAGTCTCATATTTGAACCCATGGACCTGGAGGTGGCTTCACCTGCCACGGTTTCTCGCTGTGGTATGATCTACATGGAGCCCCATATGCTGGGCTGGAGACCCCTAATGATCTCCTGGCTCAACACCTTGCCGCCCGCACTGAGCTCTGTGCACAAAGATCTCATTGCCGGCCTCTTCGACCGCATGCTGCCTGCCTGCCTGCAGCTCATCCGTAAAGGGACCAAGGAGTTGTCTCCGACATCAGACACCAATCTGGTGCACTCCCTGATGAACCTGATGGATTGCATGATGGATGAGTTTGGAAACGAGGACCAGTTGAAGGTCATGAGCGAGAGAGACGTGTGCTCCTGGCTTGAAGGTATTTTTGTGTTCTCTCTGGTGTGGTCAGTGGGTGCCAGCTGCACAGAGCCAGGGAGAATGAAGTTTGATGGTCTGGTGAGGGAGCTGCTAACTGGTGCTCTGACTGAGAAGACGCAGGCAAGACATGGCATCCTGGAACAAATAGAGGCACCAAGCAAGCAGCTCACAGTGCCATTACCTGCCGAAGGCACTCTCTATGAGTACCGCTTCATCAAAGAGGGTCCAGGCAGCTGGGAGCGGTGGGCCGAAGAGCTGAGGCTGGCGCCACTGATCCCAAAAGACGTGCAGTTCAACGAGATCATCGTGCCCACGGAGGATACAGTGCGCTACACGGCTCTGATGGAGCTGCTCGTCACGCACCAGAAGCCCACCATCATTGTGGGGCCCACAGGAACCGGCAAGAGCGTGTACATCCTAGACTTTCTGCTGAAGCGGCTCAACAAGGACACATACAGTCCTCTGCTAATCAGCTTTTCAGCACAAACCACAGCCGCTCAGACTCAAGACATTATCATTTCCAAGCTGGACAAGAGACGCAAAGGAGTGTTTGGCCCCCTTTTGGGAAAGAAGATGGTGTTGTTCGTGGATGATGTGAATATGCCCATGAGAGAGACGTACGGTGCTCAGCCTCCCGTGGAGCTTCTGCGCCAGTGGCTGGACCATTGGAACTGGTACGACATGAAGGATTGCTCCATGATCAACCTGGTGGACATCCAGCTAATGTGCGCCATGGGGCCTCCTGGTGGTGGGAGAAACCCAGTGACACCTCGCTTCCTTCGTCATTTTAACACCGTAATTATAAATGAGTTTGATGAGAAGACCATGCAGACCATTTTCTCCAGCATCCTAAACTGGCACTTGACTACACGACTTCCCTTTCCGCCGGCATTTTCCAGCCTCACCTCTCAAATAGTGGGTGCTACCCTGGCTGTGTATCAGGAGGCCACTAAGAACTTGCTGCCTACCCCAGCCAAGTCTCATTATCTTTTCAACTTGCGGGATTTCTCTCGTGTCATCCAAGGCATTTGCTTATCTTGCCCAGAGTCTGCAGAGGACCCCAAAGCTATTAAACGCTTGTGGGTGCATGAGGTGCAGAGAGTTTATTACGATCGCTTGGTTGACTCATCAGACCGCACCTGGATGTTGGACTTCTTGTCGGAGGTCTGCAAGTCCCACCTAAAGGAGGACTTTCATCAGCTCTTCAAGCATCTGGACTTTGACTCTGATGGATGCGTAACCGAAGATGACTTGCGCAGCCTCATGTTCTGTGATTTCCATGACCCCAAGGGCGAAGACCGCAACTACCGTGAAGTTGGTGACCTTGATCAACTACGCCACGTTGTGGAGGCCCACCTAGAGGAGTATAACAACATCAGCAAGTCATCTATGAACCTTGTGCTCTTCCGATTCGCCATTGAACATGTCTGCAGGATCTCTCGTATCCTAAAACAGCCAAGGGGTCATGCGCTTCTGGTTGGCGTTGGAGGGAGCGGTCGGCAGTCCCTGACCCGCCTGGCTGCTCACATGGCTGAAGCCGAGCTCTTCCAGGTGGAGATCTCCAGGACATATGGGATGTCAGAATGGCGTGATGACCTAAAACGCATCATGCGCAAATCAACATCAGGTGATACCCATGGTGTCTTCCTCTTCACTGACACTCAGATAAAGATGGAGTCATTCCTTGAGGATGTTAGCAATTTGCTTAACACAGGTGAAGTTCCTAATCTCTTTGCCGTAGATGAGAAGCAGGAGATCTGTGAACGAATGCGGGTCCTGGATCGACAGCGGGCGCGGGAGAAGCAGACAGATGGAAGTCCACTGGCACTGTTCAACATGTTTGTAGAGCGCTGTCGCAGTCAGCTGCATGTGGTGCTGGCCATGAGTCCGATAGGTGACGCCTTCCGAGGACGTCTGCGACGCTTCCCTGCGCTCATCAACTGCTGCACCATAGACTGGTTCCAGAGCTGGCCTGATGATGCTCTACAGGCTGTGGCATCTCGGTTCCTGGAGGACATTGAGATGACTGATGATGTACGCGCTGGCTGCATAGACATGTGCCAGAGCTTCCACACTTCCATCATAAATCTCTCAGAACGCTTTCTGGCTGAACTGCAGCGCCACAATTACGTCACCCCGACCTCCTACTTGGAGCTCATCTCAACCTTCAAAGTCCTTCTGGAGTGCAAAAGAGCTGAGGTGATGAAGCAAAAACGACGTTATGAGGTTGGTCTGGAGAAAGTGAACACTGCTGCATCTCAAGTGGCCACCATGCAAGTGGAGCTGGAGGCACTTCAGCCTCAGCTCCGGTTGGCTAGTAAAGAAGTAGCCGAGATGATGGTGGTGATTGAGCATGAGTCTGTGGAGGTGGCAGAGACAGAAAAGGTAGTTTGCATGGATGAGGCAGTTGCAAATGAACAGGCCATGGCTGCCAAAGCCATCAAAGATGAGTGTGACGCCGACTTGGCTGTTGCTCTGCCCATCCTGGAGTCAGCTCAGGCCGCACTTAATACACTTACTCAACAGGACATTACAGTGGTGAAGTCAATGAAGAGCCCTCCAGCTGGAGTCAAACTTGTGATGGAGGCCATTTGTATCCTAAAAGGCATAAAACCTGACCGCATCACTGACCCTTCTGACCCACGCAAAAAGATTGAGGACTTCTGGGTCCCAGCCAAGAAGCTTCTGGGTGACATGAAGTTTCTGCAGAGTCTGCATGAGTACAAAAAAGATGATATTCCGGCCGCATACATAAACATCATCCGTAATAAATACATCACCAACCCAGAGTTTGACCCCGCAAAGATCCGGACTGCCTCCACTGCAGCCGAAGGTCTCTGCAAGTGGGTCTGTGCTATGGACTCTTACGACTATGCTGCGAAAGTTGTGGCCCCTAAGAAAGAGAAGTTGGCTCAAGCAGAGGCTGAGCTAAAGGTAGCCACGGAGAGTCTTAAAAAGAAGCAGGCAGATCTAAAGGAGGTCCAGGACAAATTGGCCCAACTTCAGCAGACCCTGGAGGGCAAGAAGAACGAGAAAGATGACATGGAAAAGAAGGTGGAGCTGTGCAGTAAGAAGCTGGAGAGAGCAGAACAGCTGATCGGTGGTTTGGGAGGGGAGCGGACACGTTGGAGTGAGCTTGTATTGAGCCTGACCGAACTTTACACCAATCTAACTGGAGATGTTCTAATCTCAGCTGCTATAGTAGCCTACCTGGGGGCTTTTACATCTAGTTATAGGCATTGTGCTACAGAAGAATGGATCGGGCAGTGTAAGGCCAGAGCGATCCCCTGCTCTAAGAAGATGTCTCTGAATCACTCTCTGGGAGAGAAGGTGAAAATCAGAAGCTGGGTCATCGATGGCCTTCCATCAGATAGTTTCTCTATTGACAACGCAATCATCATCTCGAACGCAAGGCGATGGCCTCTGATGATCGACCCGCAGGGCCAAGCAAACATGTGGGTAAAGAATATGGAGAAGGCCAACAGCCTGCATGTGATCAAGCTGAGTGACAGCAACTTTGTTAGAACGCTGGAGAACTGCATTCAGTTCGGTACACCAGTGCTGCTGGAAAATGTGGGTGAGGAGCTCGACCCCATTTTGGAACCTCTGCTGCTGAAGCAGACGTTTAAGCAGGGCGGGAGTGTCTGTATCCGCCTGGGAGACTCCACCGTAGAATATTCACCGGATTTCCGCTTCTACATCACCACCAAGCTACGAAACCCACACTATCTGCCAGAGACGTCAGTCAAGGTAACGCTTCTAAACTTCATGATCACACCTGAGGGGATGCAAGACCAGCTGCTTGCAATAGTGGTGGCTACAGAGAGGCAAGACCTAGAAGAGGAGAAACAAGCCCTCATCCAGCAGGGAGCGGAAAACAAGAGGCAGCTTCAGGAGCTCGAAGACAAGATGCTGGAAGTACTCTCGGCATCTGAAGGGAACATCCTGGAGGATGAGACAGCTGTCCAGATTATCTCCTCCTCCAAACTGTTGTCCAATGTAATCTCGGAGAAGCAGGCTGTTGCCGAGGTGACTGAGAGAAAGATTGATGAAACACGTATGGGATACACACCCATTGCAGTCCACTCTGCAATCTTGTTCTTCTCCATCGCTGACCTGGCCAACATTGAACCCATGTACCAGTACTCACTAGGCTGGTTCATCAATCTCTTTAAGTTGTCCATCGAAAACTCTGACAAGAGCGAGGTTCTGGAGCAGAGATTGCAGATCCTAAGAGACCATTTCACATACTCGCTGTATGTCAACGTGTGCCGATCACTCTTTGAGAAGGACAAGCTGCTCTTCTCCTTCTGCCTCAATGTCAACCTGCTTAAACATGAAAGGCTTATTGATGAGAACGAGTGGCGCTTTCTGCTGACGGGTGGTGTCGGTCTTGATAACCCTTACTCCAACCCTTGCAGGTGGCTGCCCCAGAAATCCTGGGACGAGATCTGCCGCCTGGACGAGCTGGAGTGCTTCAAAGGCCTGCGTGAGGACCTGGAAAAAGATGGCTGGAAAGACGTTTACGACAGCAAGGATCCTCATCATGCAACTTTTCCTGGAGAGTGGCAGGAGAAACTGGGACAGTTTCAGAGAATGTTGGTCATACGCTGCCTGAGGAATGACAAGATCATTCCTATGGTGCAGGAGTTTGTGTCAAACAGCTTGGGACCGCAGTTTATCGAGGTTCCACCCTTTAACCTGGGGAAGGCATTTGGAGACAGCCACTGCTGCGCTCCCCTCATCTTCATCCTTTCACCAGGCTCTGACCCCATGGCAGCTCTGCTGAAATTTGGAGACGAAAAGGGCTTCACAGGGAGCAAACTGTCCTCTCTGTCACTGGGCCAAGGCCAGGGTCCCATTGCCATGAATATGATTGAGGAGGGAGTGAAGGAAGGCACCTGGGTGGTGCTGCAAAACTGCCACCTGGCCACATCCTGGATGGCTACGCTGGAACGGGTCTGCGAGGAGCTCAAGCCAAACACCACTCATCCAGACTTCCGTCTGTGGCTAACGAGTTACCCCTCACCTAACTTCCCCGTGGCCGTCCTTCAGAACGGTGTCAAGATGACCAACGAGGCCCCCAAGGGGTTACGTTCTAACATTATTGGCTCTTTTTATATGGACCCCATATCTGATCCGGAATTCTTCAACAGCAGCTCAAAGCCAGTGGTGTTCAAGAAACTTCTTTATGGCCTGTGTTTCTTTCATGCTCTTACCCAAGAGCGAAAGAAGTTTGGTCCCCTGGGTTGGAACATCCCCTACGAGTTCAACGAAACAGACTTGCGTATCTCTGTCCAACAGCTGCATATGTTCCTGGAGCAGTATGAAGAAGTCCCGTTCGATGCACTGCGCTACATGACAGGAGAGTGTAACTATGGAGGACGTGTTACGGATGACTGGGACCGGCGGACACTCCGCACCATCCTCTCCATCTTCTACACCAATAAGCTCATCGAAGACCTGGAGTACAAGTTTGATCCAAGCGGCATTTACTACTCACCGCCTGAAGGAGATCATAATAGCTACATAGAGTACACCAAATCTCTCCCACTGTACCCATCGCCAGAAATCTTCGGCATGAACGCCAATGCTGACATCACCAAGGACCAGGTGGAGACCCAGCTCCTGTTTGACAACATCCTGCTCACTCAGTCTCGCGTCACAGGCGGCGATGCTAAATCTTCTGACGACATGGTGTACGAGGTGGCGGCAGACATTTTGAGCAAATTGCCACAAGACTTTGACATCGATGAAGCCATGCGCACGTTCCCCACCAGTTACAATCAGAGCATGAACACGGTCCTGGTGCAGGAGATGGCCCGCTTTAACAAGCTGCTCCAGTCCATCCGTGGTTCAAGTGTCAACGTCCAAAAGGCCATCAAGGGTCTGGTGGTGATGTCGGTTGAGTTAGAAGAAGTAGTGACGAGCATTATGAAGGGACGCATTCCAGGAATGTGGATGAAAAAATCTTACCCGAGCCTCAAACCTCTCGGCGCATACGTCAACGACTTCTTGGAGCGGCTCAGATTCTTACAGGACTGGTATGATAATGGCATGCCGGCTGTGTTCTGGATGTCAGGCTTCTTCTTCACGCAAGCTTTCTTGACTGGTGCACAGCAGAACTACGCTCGCAAACACACCATCCCCATCGACCTGCTCATCTTCGACTTTCAAGTCATGGACAAAATGGAGTACACACAGCCTCCAGAAGATGGCGTCTACATCCGTGGTTTGTTCCTGGAAGGGGCACGCTGGGACAGAAAAAAGAAGCTGCTGGCAGAGTCGTACCCCAAGGTCCTCTACGATACCATGCCAGTGATTTGGCTCATTCCCATAAAGAAGCAGGACATCCCCGAGCGCCTGTGCTACATTTCACCCGTGTATAAGACGAGTGAGAGACGGGGGACGCTGTCCACCACGGGCCACTCCACCAACTACGTCATGGCCATGAGCCTCAACACAGACGTGCCGCCTGAGCACTGGATTCGTCGCGGTGTTGCTTTGCTCTGCCAGTTGAACTAATTAAGCAGCAATTCCTGAAATTGCCATATTTAAGCCTCACATTTACATTGTTCAAGTTTATGTTGTTCACATTTATATTGTTCAAGTTTATGTTGTTCACATTTATATTGTTCTCAATCTCAATGCCTTTATGTAATGAATCAATCCATAAAACCTAAAGATTTTTTTTTAAAGGAAAGAAATGTAGTTGTGCAATTCCATGCAAATGTTAACAAATAAAGAAAATTTTTTTTTTTAAGTTGTCAATTTAGGTCTGTATTTTAATGCATTAATGTGCTGTAATAATATTTTAAGGAACCTGGCATGTTTATCCATCACATATGAGGTGTGCACCAATACTAAAATAGCATTTTCATGGAGCTAAATTTCAACGAGGGCTCAGAATTGTTTTGGGGTTGGTTTTTTTTTTATAAATAAAAACAAAACAAAAACTTTACATTAACAATAAGCATTTTGCAGAAAGACGGCCAAATGTCTGATAAATAAATACAATCACTTTCTCATAACACCGATGCCTTTTAAAGCTTTCAAGATGAAGTTTATATCACATAATAATTACTAATACAAATAACTTAAAAAAAAAAAATCTGCACAAAGCTAAATCATAGATCCATGCTAACTACGATCAACAACTAACTCATCTCCCTTCTTTGCTCTGAACCACCAGAATAATGCGTTACAGATGCTTCATATGTACATCATATGCATATCTCCGGTGCACATTTGTTAACCCAGATGCTGCTGTTAGAGATGACTTATTACTTACTTAATTAATTCATTTATTCGAGTAACATAAGAAATTAAAAATTCTAACAACAACAATGAGAGCACCATGGGGATTTACAGATCACTACAATGTTATCGTTCTTACGGTGTTTGAATAATCCTACCATAAAGGACACACCTGACATGTTTTCCCCTCACCTTTGTTCGGACTTCTGTTTAACACAGATTGTGTCTTTTTTCCCCTCTCCTCTTAATATGTAGGTGCAATCCAAGTGACAGCCATTATTAGGCGTGGTTAAAACATCCATCCATCTTCTATACCGCTTGTCCTTCAGGGCCCCGAGGAACCTGGAGCCTATCCCAGGGAGCATTGGGTACAAGGCGGGGTACACCCTAGACAGGAATAATAAACTTTCAAAAGAGACCAAAACCATCTTTAATTTTACTTTGGGTATGCCTTGGATAGGCGTTGTAGGCTAATTTTACTGGACCTTCATCGGGTTATGTGTCTGAAAAAGGTCTGTGGTCAAAACAATAGAAGTTCATGTTTTATAATATGACATAAAATACACCAGTAATACACCACTCAGTAATTTTTAAAAAGTGACATGTCTTAAAAAAGATGGATGCTAACAAGTGGCTAAATGCAATTATAGAGGTTGTCGAGGATATTATACGTCATCACGCCGAACAGGAAAACTCATCTACTACAGCCTCGTTGTGTTTATACTCACGCTCTTGCAAACTATTCCAACTCAAACTTTCCAGCTTGTGAATTTATCAATTTATAGTGTTTTCCAATTGTATTTAAAAAATAATATATATATATATATATATTATATATATATATA